>OZ005741.1:54074626-54240085 GCA_963930735.1 Dioctria linearis | reverse complement strand
CGGGTGAAGGCCGGACAAGCACACAAAAGTGTTCAGTTGCCTCAGGCTCTCCTTTCAGGCAGAACAGACACTCAGGGCTGTAACAACTCCCAACCTTGTTAGATGATCGTGAAGTGAGCTGTGGTCAGTGACGATGGCAACAACAGCTCTACATTGTTTCCTTTTGGGCTCACTGAGGGGGCGGGCATAAAGAAAAGGTTTTGTGCACCTGCAAATACGCAGGATCTTTCATCTCTGCTGATGAACATTCGCTATGATGAGAGAACCACACCCCGGAGTGGCAAGCCTACGGCGGGTTACAGTGAGAGAAACGGAATATCAAAGCCAGCCTTAGCTAAAAGGTCAGTCCTTTCATTCCCCATGATCCCCGTGTGAGAAAGAACGCACTGAATAGACACCTTGTTGTAGCTATACAACTTATCCACAGACGACCTGCAGTCCCTCAGTTACTTAGATGCTAGTCGAGGGCCACTCAGAGCCACCAAGGCTTCCTGACTATTAGAAAGGATAGCTATGTCCTCTCCCTTGATTTCCACATCAAGAGATATCTTCGCTGCTACCGCAATGACCAAGACATCCGCTTGGAAGATAGTGGTAGCTTTTTCATGAGAGTGCTCCATCCCAATGGCAGGTTCAGGAATGTAAGCGCCCGCCCTGGCTCCCTCATTTGTGAGAGAGCCGTCGGTGAAAACTTTTAGAGCGGCCCGAGGAAGGCTCGATAAGGCTCTTCCCTCAGCCCACGATTCCTTTACAGGAAAATTCACAGAAAGGCGATGCCTGAAACAAAGCTCTGGAGCCATCGCATCAAATGGTATGCTTGCGTGAGGGTTTTCCAGATCCACCCCACATGCCAAAGAGCAATGATAAAGCCATTCCAGCTTGCCTCCCAACATCTCCATGAGCGCAATGTCCACACAGCTCTTATTGCATCTGCCTGAATGACAAAATCCAGGGGTGGCAGGTTAAGTCAAACTTCAAGGGCACCAGTAGCCGTTGATCGCATGGAGCCCATAATTCCCAGGCAAGAAAGACTTTGCAGGCCAGCCATCTACCGAAACGCAGTCTTGACAAGCGTGCTCGGCCAGCAGACACAGGAGGCATATGTAAGAATGGGCCTAACGTACCTCCAGTGCGCAACCTTCGGCTCATGTCTCATGTGCAGCGAAAGGTTCTCCTGCATTGACCGAAGACCCTCATAGCCACATTAACGTTTTCTTCTACGTGCAATCCCCATGTTAGCTTCGAGTCAAGGTAGATTCCGAGGTAATTGACATGGGGAGAGAGTTTCACAGGGTATCCAAAGAGCTTTGGAACAACAAACTACCCAAGCTTATGTCTTCTGGAGAAAAGCACCAAGCTGGAGGCACTGGCAGTAGGCATGTTGTGTCTGGAGATGAACAGAGGATCTCGTCCGCATACGCTTCACATGGGAACCCCCCGTTTTTCAACATAGTGATGAGTGAGTCAACCACCGTACACCAGAATACTGGGGAAAGCACGCCACCGTGCGGGCAGGTTCTCGCCACCAGCACACTAAGAGTGGATCGACCACCTATCTCCACAGTTAAAATCGTCGTCTTAACATTTGGTCGATCCATCGCACTATAGTGCTGTCAACACCATGTCGACGACTTGCGTCACATGCGACTCGGGGGTGGCCCTTTCATAAGCTCCTTCGATGTCCAGAAATGCTCCAAAGTATGACAGTAGCCATTGAATAGAGAGCCGTCTAAGTAGATCTGCCCCTCCGGTAAGCGTGATTTTAGATGTTTAAGGGACATGCCTTTAGGGCTACGCCCTCCATATATTCATCACAAGCCTCTCCAGGCATTTCACAAGGAATGGGGGAGGCTTAGGAGCAAATCATCATCATTTATTACTTGCACTGTAATTTTTATATACAATTTATTAAAGAATGAAAAATCACTTTTCCTAAATTGATGTGGTAAATGCCAATGGATTTTGGAATGAAGGAAATCTTGACAGTTTTCAGATTTCTTTATTTTTCTTTTTCTTTTTTTCTTAGTGGACGAAGTAACGTCACACCACATCAGTTTTAATGTGTCAAAATTTGAATATCTATACCTTGTATTATTTGTACCGTGGTCACAGATAAGCAAAAATCAGCAGGTTAAGCATGTGGTTAGGGCACAAAAATGAAAAATCACTAAAAAAGAGATATAAATCTTTTAAAGTTTGACATATTTTCACACTTTTTTATGGTCAATCTAAAATCCACTATTAAGTTTTCGATGGTGAGTTTTGGTTCAAAATTTTACCTAAAATTCCACTTATACCTTGAATGCAAGTCAAAGAAAATGATTTTCTTAATTTTATGTTTAAGTGCCAAACAGAATTCCGTCCGACGCACGTGTCGATTCGATGTAGCCAATTTTGCTAACGAGGATGCATAAACATAATTGTTCCGTTCGATTACGAAGACTGGACTTGCCGGTTTTGGTCCTTCTGTTTTACATCCATCCATGTAAACATATTCGTTGTTGTTGTTGTATACATAAGTCATGCTTTTTTTTTATTTCCTCAATAAAAGTCTTTTCATTCATCTTTGACAACAAATATTTACAACAAATATTTACAGATGATTTTTCTAGGTTATGTCATCCGTAAAAGTTGAAATTTGCTCAAATTCTCCGTTTCGATTCGATCTATTTCGATTAATTTCGATTCGTTTCGGTGTAATGTGTTCAAATGCATATACATATGTATCATTAAAGAAAATTTTACATTTAGATATACACATGGGATGGAAACGAATATTTTACCGAAATTATATTTTCATTTGTACTTAAATTAAATAGTAAATAAAATATAATAGAAAGAAAAACTTTTTACCTTCTCCCCCTCCCCCCTTTTTTTTATCTTACATACTTAAAGGTATACTAAACCATTAACAAAAGTTCCTATACAAAGTCTGTACAGAATTACATAGTTAGGCTTAAGGTCGATTATTTCTTAACTTTAAGCTTTTTTTTCCGACTGACATAAAATGAATTGTTCCCAGCTTAACTGCTGTGTAGACACACATAAATACGCAATTCAGAAGCAGTCATACGAAAAAGTAAAGTATACAAAAGAGGACACTTCTCTATGACTGTACTAAAGATAGAGAATTCAAGATTTAAAGATAAATGGATTGAAGTTGTTTGTTTTTATGTTATACCAGCACTACTTCATCCATCCTGGTTTTATATATAAGATGGACAGGGAACTATATTCCGGGTTTGTTTAACTCAAGACCTATACTATAAGAGAGCTTCATCACTTGATTTACTACATGCCATCGTCGTTGTTTGAATTCCTTTATCTTTTGTCCACATAAGTTACATGCTTATTGCCCTTTTTCATAAGTAAGGTGGTAGGCTGTCTCCTTAGTTTTTATTGCTATGATGGCGTCCATCAAGTTAGTTCTATATATTATGTAATTAGCCCTTTGATCATATTTATGTATATGTATATATGTTGACTAGCTGGACTGAGATTATGGTTTCTATTTTAAGGGACTACATAGAAAAAGAAAAAGAAGTATAGGATCTTAAATCCCCGAAGAGGCTTCTAAGTATTTATTTATGTATATTTTTCCTTATCAGTATGCCAGGGACATATACGTAATATGTATAATGTGTATATCTAAAATTATTCCAAATAGTATGTTGGCAGAAGATGATAGAATTGTAAATTTTCATTCATTATGTACTTTAATTTTCATTTTAAAAAAATGTGGTAAGTTTGAAAAAAGCCCATAACAAAAAGTTAGGATAGGTTAACTTGCAGGGGTGCCGATAATATGAGTCCTATCCTGCTGAGTTAGATCACTCCTGGATCCATAGAACCCATAGATTCATGGGAATTTATACTACTAAGTCAAATTTAGACCCATCCTGGGTGGTTACCGAGTATCGCTCCTCCTTTGAATGTGAGGGCAGGATATTCGCAGAGCACATGTCGAACTGATTCAATTTCTGCAGGAACTTTTTAGCTTCAACGGAAATCATTAGAGTTCAGATTTAGTCTCATAGTTTCTGTTTCTGGTTTCTTAGTGTCCAGTCCGCTATCTCATCTTCCTCGATATTTCTATGGATAGGTACCCAGTTAGGGTTTCCTTATTTGGGAATATCTTGTCGCTATCTTTGCATAACTTTACTAGCATGATTTTACTACGTCAGCGTCCAGCACTTTAATGGCCGCCTGGCTATCAGTATTTATGCAGATGTCCAAATCCCACTCTCTACATTTAGATACCAGCTATATTGCTTTTTGGATTGCTGCCAACTCAGCCTGGAAACTACTACATTTAGCCGACAGTGTATGCATAGACAGTCTGCCCGGGTCCCCGACTCACCTGTAAAAATAGAGATGTCTCATGCTAAAATTCTGAGCCCTCTTCTAAGGGATAGTACCGGAACTTGAATATCTAATGTCCAAAGGATACTGGCATATCTCTCTCCTTCTACCAACCTATAAACCAAAAACTCAAAGGGAATTGCACGGGAATGGAATGTAGAATTTGCAATTAATGCGTATCTGATAGAAATTTATTAATTTGCGCCTTTTACGGGATATGTTTTGTTTTATAATATCATATTTACATATCTCCTAAGCATAGACCTTACTTTATAGAATATTTAAGTTAACATGTTTATAGGATTTCCCAAAAACATGTTAACCTTCATAATTAAAATGTTCCTGTTGAACCCTTATTTGTGTTAACTTGAAAATTTAGGAAATTCATTGCAACATTTTAATAATAACGGGTGGAACATTGATTAAGGGAGCATCTTAGCGTGACAGCCTTGAAAATTAATGATATTAATGATTTTACTTCCGTACATCTAAAGGAAAAAAAAGACAACATTATAATATCGATCGGTCGTCCGTCCATCTGACTCTCACAGACGTTTTTCTTGAAAAAGGCTTGACATAAGAATTTCAAATTTGGCAAAATATTAGGTCTTCTGAACGTGCACACATTGCAATAGTCAAATATTATTAGATATTTTTTTAATTATTTTTAATGGCGGTGGGTTGTGCTCCCTAAAATTTTCTTGCTTTGTTTTTGTATCTTTTGGGGTATACCTAGTTTAAAAGATTCTGAAACGAAAATTTCAAATTTTTTTGGTGAATTGGTTATAAAGATATGCCCCACAATGAGAAAAGAAAACCCTCCTCTATCCTCCTGATCTTCTAGGTTTTAAAAGCTAACATTTTGATATCATCAGGGTTAGGAAACATTGAGTCATAGATAACAGGACAACTGCCGCTTTTTTGTCAACTTCATATGTAGTTGCTGGGATAATTATTTTTTGTGTGTTAACTTATAAGACAACTCTTATTAATGAGACCAACTCTAATAAAATTACTCCGTACGTCTGTTTGAATATTATATAGTTACCATACGAAAACTTTGATCAGATAAATATACTTGAATTCGGCCGACTATTCGTTAATAAAGTTCTGTTTCGAAACCCGAACTGATCGAATTATTTGTTTATTCAAACCACTTACGCTCTATAGAATTATTTTCTTCAATTTTATTTTTAAATTTTTTAGATAATGTTTACACAAAAAAAAAAACTTCTTAAGCTGTTTTTTTTATTTTGATGAAAGTTAACAAAGTGGCGGCCATTTCAGAAATTTATTGTCGGATTTGTACGTTTTTCGACAGTTTTTCCTTCACAACTATATGAAATTTCGAAATAAAAAGAAAATTCCGTATCGCTGCAAGGAAACAGGTGAAAAATTATGTAACCAAATTTGACACGAATATTTTGAAAACACATTTATTAAATGTTTCCGCCATTTTAAACAAAATGAGCGTTTCATTTCAGTCGAGTTAAATTCAGTAATTAGACCCCTGGACCGCATTCAATAATACGGAAAGCTCTGGAGTTGGCCAGGTGAGAGTTCTTTTGTCATTTAACTCTCCGCTGGAAGTTCTGTAACTCGCGGAACTCGGTTTGAGAATTACCAAGCTCACTACTCGGCTTGTTAATACTCCGGTGTTTTGCAAGTGGAAAAGTAAGAAGAAGAATTCTCAACTGTTTTTGTTGTGCTGTGTGCAGGTATTTTCAACCTTAATTATGGATTCACCACATATTCTGGCCAAATTTGACAAAAGAAAAATTATGAAGATCCATGCAATACTTAAAGACATATACACGTATTTTGGTGTCTCAAGGTACCACCGCAAAATTTTAAATCACGGGAAAAAATCCAGGACAGAATAGATGATATAAAATTTTTAAATATGCACGTTAAAGCACGTATGTAAGATGAAATCGCATCTACTATCACCTAATTCGATATGTAATTATTTTTTGAGTCCGATAAATTGTTTTTGAGATAACAAGTGAATCAACGAGATTGAAAAATGACCGTTTTTTGAGTACAAATGCACAAATTTTCAACTCATCATTGTGAAGAATTGGTAAGTCGTCGAAATCTACAGTGTTCACAACAAAGTATTAATGGATGTGAAAGAAAGAAGGGAAGAAATATGTGCAACAGTAACTCGGGTGTATATGAACTATGTGCGAAAAGCCCGTTTTTGGTGATAAAATGTCAGTTATGTAGTCTAGAAATTAAATAAAAAACAACACCACTCGATTACCCTTTTCACCCTCTTTAGCTTGATATCAAACATGACATTTGGACTACCCCTCCCCAATCCCCAAATCCTACCCAGAAGATTTTGTCACCTATATTTTTTTACTTTTTACCCTAAATATCTCGAAAAACCCAGTCAGGTATATGAAACTCCCACACAGATTTAGGAGCCTGTCAATATTACAAAAAAAAATTGTACCGTCGCTTTCCCTTAAATCTGCAAATTGCCGTTAATCGAAATAAAATATTGCCTGTAATAACCACGTATACTTAGTTTAAAAAGAATTTTCTCGGGTATTTTGTTGGACTTACAGATCCTGAGCTGACCCTTGTAACTCTGAATTTTTTTCGAATTTTTTAAAATATCCGTTAATACTTCACTCTCTTTGGATCCCCGCCCCCCTTTGTCCTGAACTCACATTTCTTTAATACCGCATAGATTCCTTTGCTCCTTTCCTTCTCGCCATTATTCCACAACTCTCCCATCTACGTCTTTCTACATCAATTTATCTTGACGGTCTAGAGGTAATGGACACATGTATCTTTAATATAGAAAATCCAAACCCTCCAAACCAAAATGTGATACGATTCGCCCTTTTTCACACTTCTCACGTTTTCCTTGATTCCCCAAGTATGGTGGAGAATTGCGAGTGGAGACTTAGAGTGTCTTAATCAGAGAACACAACAAATTCTCATGGCCCAAACTTTTCAACCTTCCCTGTTGCAGAACCCGGCACCTGGTCTCATGAAGCTGGTCGAATCCATTTCTCTAATAAATGTTGTACCATGTGGAATAATTCGTATTTAGTGACCAAAATTTAATAGGAAGTTTAAGGAAGTCCATTATTTTGGATAAAGTAAAAAAAAAAAAAATTAAAAAAAAATTAGGCACTACAATAGTCCTTTAAAAGGGTTCTTAGATAGTTTCTATTTTATTTTCTTAAAAACTAATGGCATTTATTTTAAAATATATAAGAATACAGGATTTAATTTAGAGTAGTTTTCCAAAATTGTTTGTGATATTTTTATTTTAGACCTAAATTGTAAATGCAATAGCTTAAAATACATTTTAGATCAGAGATAGCCAGCGACCTTTACGCTAACTTGTGTAGCTGGCACAACGCGTACAAAGTTCGTTAGTTCGAATAGATTTGGATATTAGTATTTCAACTTCTCCCAATAATCCGGTAAATCTTGTTAATTCTTTCTGCTCATTATTTAAGAGGCGACTAATTCGACGATCTAAGAAAATTAATGAAATTAGAGTCTCATTGTTTTGCCTCTTTATATTTTGGTGCTTCGTTAAGATTTTTTTGGAAAGGACCACCTTCATGCTTTCAATATTTAATTTGAGCTCAATCCGGGTTATGAAATAATCACCCAGAAGTAATTGGTTGTCCTGCAGTTTCAAAGTTCTTGATTTGATAGGATCGAAGTTCTGAATAATTCTCGCTGTATTATTTCCTATTCTTGATAATCAATTTTCAGTGCTGGGCTTGTAGCTTCGTATTTTTAATTATACCATTAAATTATCTAACTATAAGTACACTAACAGATTTGAAGTAATTAAATATTATAGCTGTAATTGATTTAGAACTGCTCCTACTATTATCATATTTTCAAGGTGAAATATGAAATTTTCGAAAGGTTTGTGTAGAAATGGACAATTCAATAAAAGTCTTGGTTGAGTATCTAAAGAGAAAAGGGAGTTTGAAGAACAAGCAAAGAGTGTATACATTAGCAAATTTGTACATTTGCACAATATAAATGATTTGGAAGAATATTTCAATTTAAAAATACAAATAAAAAATTTGTTTTATTATTGATAACAATTCTCTAGCCTTGATATATTATTTTTTAGTGTTTTTTTTTGTGCCTTAAAAGTCAAGATAACATGTTACGAAAAATTCTCAATTTACCAAAAGGAATGAAATCACACTGTACTCAGTTTCCTCACTTTCCATTTTTGCATTTTTAAACATAAGGATGTTGATCAGCTAATAGAAATTTGACAATTGGAAAATTTTCTATTTATAATATTTACGGCGCTGACATTTAGATGACACCTTTTCCTCTTTAAAATTTAATTAACTACAGAGAAGCTGTGTTCTCTTAGTGTGCTTGCAAAATTTCAAAATGGAACTTGATAAACTTCGGGGCATAATTTGGCAGGTTTAGCGTTTTGTAAAGATTAAAGTAATGCGATCTAGATTATTTTCTCTATACGTTCAAAATTTATATCTGCGAGGAATACTTTACCCCTTTCGGTGCTGTGGACGTATATATATGTAGGTATGTCCAGTAAATGTACACTGGAGCGCTATGTACATATAAACACGTCCGCCTCAAGCTTTTTTATCTGTTGAATGTGAACTGATGACGTCCGATTTAGATGCAACTTTTAAAGTTTGTATAGAGTACCAAATTGCCTGCAACGTATTTTTTTATTTCCTCCTACCATGTCCCACCCCCTCGATAGAGTGGTTAGAAATTTCGTAATTTTACGAGGAAATTTCATTGTGAAAAATTCATATCTCGAGAAAAGGGCAGCAGATTATCCTGATTCAAATGCCAAATGAAGCTTAATGCTTTATTTTTTTTTCATAATAAAATATAAAAATACTAAACGTAAAAGTTTTTGTTAATTTACGGTAAACGGTGATTTTAAAAATTCATTTAAAAAACTAACTTTTCGTAGGAGGGTCGTAGAGCAATGCCGAGTGAAACCCCATAGGGTTTGTCCAAAATGGGCCGTATGGGATATCAGATTAAAAAGGGCGGAGAGTGTGATCGAGTGTTGGAGCTCTATTTTTGATCCAGTAAGCTTCATATGGACTTTTTCTACCATTAAAAACGTATTTTTTGCCTTTGGGTCATATGCACCCCCTTCTTTCATTTTGCATTTATTTTGCCCGTTCTTTCTTTCGTACACATAAGCGGTATGTTGTGAAATTTCCCCAACGTAACGCAAACACGAGGTAAAAATAAAGCATTGTTTTCACTCAAAAAACGGCCGTTTTTCACTTTAAAAAGTACTGGTTTCATTTCCTTTGGAGTTATCTCAGAAACTAATTTTCAGATTTAAAAACTATTTCTATATTTGCTTAGGGGACAAAATATAGTTGCGATTTCACTTTAGAAACGTGCTTTAGCATTTATATTTAAAAAATTGTATTGAGTCTCTTCTGTGCTGGAAGACGGCCAAACTGAGCTTTATTCGGATAACCTCAAATTATCTTGATACACCAAAATCGATATTCCTTTTTCAGAATATAACTAAGATATGCCGCAATACTAGTGACGTAAATTTAAGGGATTGATCTAGCGGGATGGAGGGTGGAGATAAAAACGGAAAATTTTCAGATATTTTAAAAAATTATTTTTTTCAAATTAATTTTTTAGTTCAGAAATTACCTAGTAAAGCTAAATAGGGGCAGAATTTTACAACCCCTATTTATTCCCAATATAATTCTTTTCACTAAATCTCGATCCGATTTGAATTACCGAATCTAAGATGATTTCCGTAACATAATACGTTTCACCGGCCATTACATTACTTCCAACGCCATCTTTCTGCCAATTTTTGCAACATTTAAGCGACTATTTTTCACTTAAAATTATTTGTTATCTATCGCCTTTCATTTATGAGAAACCGCAAGTTTAGGAACAAGTAATAAAATTAGATTGCATCGTTCGCTAAATTACTTTCTAATTATGTTGCTACTGAGAAACCACCACCTCTTGTCTCGGCCGAGTTTACCTTGTTCCGACAATGCCGAACACCATCGTTTCTAGTTTAAATACAATAAAAAGAAGCAAGTTCAAAAAAAAATACTAGAGGTCCCCAGTAGAGAAAGCAATACATCCTCTCAGTGCAGTGGAGCCATATCATATAGGTCACTTTGGGTATATGGTGACTTCAAAAATTCACAGCTCAAAAACAAAGCAGAAAATCATCACAAATTTTTGAACATATATTGGTAAGGCTTCTAGCTTCAAAATAAAAGTGCTAGAAGTCCTAAATAGTAAATAATACCATATTTTTGAAGAAAAAAATGGTATTATTAACAAACATTTTTTTCGTTCGGTACTGTCATATTTTTTTATGAAAAATACAAAGTATTAAACTTTATTATTTTTTAAAAGAGAATAACGTTTCATCGTAAAATCACGCAATGTTTACCCCCCCCCCCCCCCCCCCCCCCCAGCGGGGGGTATAGTGAGGAGAAACAAAAAATATGAGGGAGCTTTTCGGTATTTGTCAAAGTTTCATCCATATCGGATATGGTCGGGTTGTTAATAGTATTCCGCACTGGGGTGAGCCCAGCGCCGTGCTTAGCCTGTGGGGCACCTGAGGAAGCTGAGCAAGCCCCCCCTTTAATACAGCCTTTTCCGATTAAATATTTTATTAGAGAATTTGAAAAAAATAACAAACAATTGATAGTAGACCCGCGGCTCGTCACGCCCACCGTATTTATTGAGTCCAAACTACTAAAATAACTTTAGAGGTCCGGATCTTCGAGTCAACGCAGATCTGAGTAACTCATTTCTAATTGAGAACGGCCTTATATAGTATTTCTTAAAAACCGATACTCTTACCTCGCGTTAGTTTTGATAATATCGGCATTAAACTATCAATACTATCAAATATATCGATAGTTTTTGTATACACACATAAATACAAAAGTATAATGGTTAAGTCTCATACAGAACGATCATCGTATAGACGTCATAAATTCGTTAGGTTGTGTTGAATGGAATTTTCGACGAATTTTATTCGGTAATTTATTTTCGCCGGATTATTTTTCAATTCAAATTTTAGAAATTCAATTGTTTATTATTTTATTAAAAAAAAAAAAAAAAACGCTAGTCCGCCGGCCGCCTTCATTGCAGGGCGCCAGGGGTAGCTGCGCCTTTGCCCCATCCCTAGGAACGACGCAGGTTGTACTATAAACAGTAGTAGATTCCGCCGATGCGGAACGCATTCGTCAATACTATTTAGCACCGAAAGGGTATCCAACAATTGGGAATACCCCTATATGAATATCTAGGTATCGATACCTTTTTTCTGTCATAAGCATTAGACTTTTTACATGACAGGCTTCTGATTCAGTTACAGAGAAAAATTATTGGTGATGTCTTTTATACAATAGAAAAGCATTATATATTTTGAAAAGTAGATGACAATTCCGCAATTTCAAATCTAAAGTGATATGTACATCTGAAAAGAGCAAACGAATGAAAGATGGTCGTTAAAAGTTACAAGGATTGTTAAATAAGCAAATAAATAAAAAGAATCATTGTCACCCTGTACCTTCAAAATTGTTAGATAATTCTGCTTTCTTGACATACAAATTTTTGTTTGCCTGGGTGAATTCTATCACTGGTTTCAATCTTCTCGTTTTATATCTAAACTTTCATGTATAAGTTTCAGTAATTAAAAAAAAAATATATTTAAATTAAGGCTCCATTGTTTTCCTGGATTTGCATACAAACAAAATTCTTTTTTCCCATACACTTGAGAAGCTATATTCAATGGATTAAAACATTTCTTTGGAGGTGAAATTTCTGTTCGAATAAGCACCCAAAAATTCGAAAATCTATATTCAACAATGTTCGAGACATTCTCTCTCTGTACCTGTGCATTTCAGCTGGGGTGTTGATAGTAATTGGTTTTCCATAAACTGCATAAAAAGGTAAAATTGCAGGGAATTCGCAACTAAAAATCATCGCCTCTCTATTATACAAGTCAATCCTCTACCATCTACCCATGATGGTATGTATATGGCTTATTCAATCCTAGATGGCAAATACCTGAAGTGACACAATTTTTGCCGCAAATAAACCCAACCGTAAATAAAAATTTATATCCCTAGATATTAGGCTTGGAATGCGGCCTCCTGTATTAATCCGTTTCTGAATTAGCAACTAAAGTGTAGATTCCATCTCACTTCATCGAACAACTAATTGCTCCTGTGTTCATCGGAAACCAAATATTCTCCAATGTGACTGTGATAAGGTGCAATCATATCACATTACATTCCAGCGGCCCGAAAACCGCACATGCAATAAAGAGTTAAAGGCTTGAAAGCTTTTATCTGAGATTTTACGCTGTGCTCCCGTACACGACCTTTAGAGACATCACAAGCACTTTTAGAATTGGCGGACGGTTTGGTTGGTTGTTTGGTTGGTGCAGGACGAGATACTTCGTCCGCATATATTTAGTGCTCTTACGGCTTGTGATGACGTCTCTTGGATAACCTACTCCACGGTATTCTCTAAGACGTTTGCATTTATTCCAATTTTCTGTATCGTTACACATTTTTCACACAACAGACACACTCCACGCCTGTAGTCAATGAGGTTTGTACTTTTCACTCGTTATATCCTTTCATATTAGCCGAGACAAGGAGCAAACTATTGTCAGCTACTATTGGAGGCTGCGCGCATGGACCCTTATTCTCTGACGTTAATACGATTTGGGAGCGTAGTCATTGCACGTGTATAATTTTATGTATGCATGTATATATGTATGTATATATATATGAGGGAAAATATTTTGCCTAGCTCAGCTGGTACAGAGGACCTCTATTCACGTTAAAATATGTGTGTTACAAAATTATCAGGATACGTGAGATATGTGAATTTTTGACGTATCTATGTATGTGTCTTTTCCTCTGAGACTTCTGATAGCTATGGAATTTTCGGCTAAATTGTATACATACAATGACACAAGCTTAAAAGAAGTATTCGCTTATTTTGGTCCATATCATTGAACTCAGAATTTTAAATGAACCATGGACTTTTTTTTTATGAAAAGGACGTGGCATTTTAAACTTGCTACATATTTTTTTAAATGATTCTCACTGAGAAGTTAATAAAGCTGGCAGGAACTTTTTATGGGAGCTTCATGTCCTTACATCATAAAAGAAATAAAAATCAGTTAGAAAAAGGGTGCGGTTAAAATAAGAAAATTGGGCTTGGAGTGACTAAAATCTCACTGAATGGCTCAGTCAGATGAGATGATCGTGTGCGTGAGTCATTTACGTCCGTTTGAAAGTCTCACAGTGTAACATTTACGCAGGTCGCGCAAATTATGAAATTTTTTTTATGATGATATCGCCTTTTCCTATAGAGTACAATTGAAGGACAAAAGAAATTTTTATATATCTATTTTATTCTTTCTGCTGGTTGGTTTTTTAAACAGTAAGCTTAAAGGTTTGTGTTAAGCAAATAGTTTTGAAAATCATTGAAAAGAGCGATTTGTTATACATTTAACAATTCATAACTATAAAACATTACTAACCCCACTAATACTTTCTTTATTCTTTTTCTACTATCCAGTTGATTATGCTGGGAACAAAAAACAGAACTTGTAAATTTTCTAAACATACAAAAAGAAAATGAGAGGGTTGTAATCGTAATATAAAAAAAAACACAAAAAAAACAATTTTTCTAGCATATCTAGACAGACTGGGTCCATAATCACTTAATTTAAAATTCAGTCATTTCAAGGAAATGAGGAGGTGACAGGCTATGGACGAAAATTATTTCATTTCGAATGTCATTGACAGTTCCTCAATGTGAGTAAAGATCATGTCAGGGTGCAGTAATTTAATTAATTGGTATCAAGAAAATTTGCGCTTATTTACTGCAGTTGCAAAGCAATTAGCTGCAAACAATTTTTGTTGTTGAAAGACATCAGAAAAAGAAGAAGCGGCAAAAAAATTTCTTTCATGATCAGCTGATGGATCTCACTGCTCACTTTATTCGAAAAACTTTTCACTTCCCAATAAATCCAGCTCATTTGAATGAGAGTAGGTCGAATTTTTATTGCAATTTCAATAAATGGAGTAAAATTTGGACCATTTGAATATGAACCGAAATGCTGAAAATTGTGTGATACACTGCACATTTGACTCCATTTAATTAATAATTAAGTCATTATGGAGACAGTCTGTCTAGGGTATTAGAATTAATCAAGTAGTGCATGACCCTCGCACATATAATAGTATCAACATTTCCATAGCTGACATTTTTTTTTGATCTTTTGCAAGCACGAAAATCAGAAAATTATCTAATGTGGTAATATAACAATGAAAAAGTAAAATTACACTAATGGAAGGCATATTTTCACATGAGTGAAGTATTACAACATAGGTTTTTATATAATTCCAGATGAGTATGAATGTTACAGTATGGATGTTGCAAATTTGATGGATTATGTATTTAGTTTAGTTTTAGTTCAGTATTCGCCTAAATCGAAATTGCGATCAGGTTCTTACTAGCGCAAAAAGAAGAAATTTTTGTTTTAAATATTGAACAAAAGACGTAGAAAACTTTCCCGTTTTGTCTCGACGATTGTTTTCACAAAAGTGGATATAGCATATTAACTATATGGTCAAATCTATTTCTTGATATACTGATCGTAATCGGAATATTATGTAACACTTCCTCGTTCATTCGAAGCAGTCGCTTATTGGACATGTTTTATAAGTCGGTTACCAAAATAAAAATTCCACCTTTAGAAAATAATAATTTAAAATATCAAAGGATTTAGGAAAAGCATCTAGCTCAACAGGTGCAATAAGCAATGTCGTCTACATTTTCAGTTACTCGGAAATCACTTTTTACCCATATAATGTGAAAAAAACGTCGAGAAAAGGATTATTTTCAGTACGTTTTTTCTTCTTTGGCTATTGTCGAAGTAATTGTCAAGGGAAGGAGATATCATCCTCTGTCGACTAGTCTTTTAGTGCCTTGCAATAAAAAATGTCGACCATTATAATATATTTATGTTCCAAGAATATTAATCAAAAATATCCTTAAATAGCACATCACAAACAAGAAGTTGACAAGAAAAATATGACTCATAAGCTTTATTTGAGCTCAAGGAAATAGACGCGACAGTCTTACGTTTGCTAATTGACTATACACTAAAAGAGTATATTTTTTTATCAATATTATAAAACTAACAAGTAATTCAGAGCGTACCTAGTATTTTTTTTCCAAATTAAATCCTTACAGCCAGCTATCGCTATTTGCCCAATTGTCTTCACCTTCTTTGTTTTTTTATATTATTAAGACAAGCTCAGAGGCTTTGCATAATATCCCAGCATGGCAAGAAGGAGATAGTGAAATGATTAGGACACATGAGGAGAGTGGTGGAGGTGCTGATGTATATGATCTTGAACCTTCGTAGATTGTAAGCCGAAGGAAAACCATAAGATTGTAGACTCTTTCATATTCGCCCAGTTCGGTATGAAAAAAGCATAATGGAATTTTACTGTACGACCGAAAGTATTTTGAAGTGTAAAACAGAATAACCGCGACTTGCAGCGCGAGTATTTTATGCAGAAATTCTAAGATTCTAGGAATCTACAAGGGATCAGACTAGATATTTCATTGGAACATTGAACGTGCATTAGCGATAATGGAGGGAAAGGCATCCAACATTGCGACGGTAATTGAGCAAGTTGATATGACAAGTTATTGCCAAATCGCCAATGAGCTTAAAGGCTGTCTTTTCGACAATATCAAATAAAGGTAAGGGTGCGCGACCAGTACGACCGAGATGTGGATATTGTATCCCATGATAGTTCAATCAAATTCACGGAAGTTTATCGTGTTTGCACAAACACAATTTAAGTAAGTAAGTAATACTTCTATTCTATTTAGTTTATAGAATTGTTTCTATTGCGCTTACCTCCTTCCCCATTAAAAATGAGTACTCAATGAATTCATACATGACTCTGTAATCACTCTGTCACCACCCAAAGGAAAGATATTCTTGATCCATGTATGGCGAGACGATATGAATACCTGTCTGTATTGTAGGAAGGTACACTTCATAATTTAGAGAGGAAAGGTAAGATATGACTTTTTAAAATCCAAATCAGGGCAACATTATTTTGCAGAATTAATCAAATCGAATACCGTTGGACATCCACCCACACAAACTTTTTATCATAAATTTTACACATACTGAGTTAGTTGGAATGCCTTATTTTGATAATGTCTTTGACCCCCCGTAACGCCCACTTAGTGGAATTTAAGAAGAAATTAATAATTTAAAAATAAATAAATTTTAGTTACTTATTTATTTGATGCCACTTAAAAAAATAATAATAATAAATATTCTATAATATACAATATTCACAATTTTAACCAGTAAATTGCCATCAAACAAATTATAATAAGTTTAGGTCTCCATTTCAATACTTCCTGAAAAATAAACGATAAAAATCTTTTTTACCGCCACAACCAGCATCCTTAATTTTCCATTTGAAAACCTAGAGAATGCTTATATATTATTATGAGACTATAGTATACCTAAAGGAGAAAACATTTTTATCGAATATTCCATGGTATGAAAGCAAAACGATGCGCAAATTTTCTCCAGAATGGTGCGCCGTTGCGCAGCTCTGAAGATTTTCTCAGTCTACGACAGTTGCCTCAGAGCCCGCGGATTGAAGAAATCGCTGGGAGAACGTTTTGTAATAAAACGCGAAAAGTTGTTGTCATATACTTATAAAAAAAAGAAAGGAAAAGAAAGAAAGAAAGTTTTATAATAACAAAAATAATAAATTAAATAGTTATTGTATAATATTTAGAAATATTGAAAAGAGTAGACAGAAGTATAAAATCTTTGAAAGTATTACTAATAGTAAAGGCAAGAAGTTAAAAAAAAATATAATATATATAGAAAAAATAAAAAATTAAAACAAACGAGTGAATTAGTTCTTGTAACGAAATCAAATAAAATTTTTTTTCGTCATTATCTGGTGATGATTTATATGATACCTATATATACCTAGTATAGTGAGGCTTTCGGAATAAATTATTTAAAATTATTTATAAAAAAACAAATATATATATGTATATAATTATATACACATACATATTCATATTAACTAATATAAAAAAAATTATTCGGTATAAAAATATGAGATAAAATTGATGTAAAAAACAAACAACATTATTTTAACAAGAAAAGCGGCGTTTTTCTCTCCTATTAGTCTACGGGTATTTTATCTTAATTGAGCAAATAAAAAGAAATGTTTGTAGACGTATAAAGTACTCCACTATATATATACATATATATTAATGTAGATATACATATATAAAAAACAAAAAAAATTGTTTATAACTAGAACTAAGGTGGATATCAAAAGTATTCTCTCTTTAAAGTCTGCCCTCTTATCTGCTATATCCTTCGGTATTTATTATCTGTGCGTTTCCCAGTATCCCCATGTGTATATGTTTCGAAAGAAAGTACAAAAAATTCAGAGTTGCTCGTCGTGTCTGCAATTTTTTGCTACATAATTAATAGTGGATAGTTAGTTGCAATCAGATTTTAATTTTTTTTTGTGTTTTGAAAAAAAAAAAATAGTGTGTTTTCGAATTTGTTTATCGGAATTTATAAAATGTACAAAAAGTGTGTATTTTACAAAAGTATAGTGATGAAAAATTCATTCTGTGGTTTAGTTATATTGTGCTAATAATTGAAATGCAAACGAATTGATGTAATACTTAATTAACAGAAATAATAGAAAAATAAAAGATTAACTCAAGTCTAGAAAATAATCCTTTCATATAGAGTCCATCGTAAAGTCTCTATGAATAAGTTACGACATTCGAGGCGACAGACATGAGAAGTCAACTTTGCTTTAAGGATAAACACTAAAATAAAGGTGGTGATTCAAAATTTGTTGTTGTTTTGTTTGTTTTGTTTTTTGTTTTTTTTTTGTTCTGTTTATTTAATATGATAATTATATGGATTATTTGTTTCCAGTGCTAATATTTGTTTTTAAATATACGCATATGGTAACACTGCTATTATCCTGTTTATATTCTTTTAGGGCTGGTATTTAAGCCGATTAGCGGCGTTAATTTTTACCTACATCATGTAATTTTTTAATTATTTTTATGTATGTATGTTTACTTTTTGGTATAATTTTTTATACTTTTATTTAAGCAAAATACTATCATAAACGTTTATCGTACTACAGTTAAAAGTCAATAGGAATCGTATGAAATTTTTTGTAAGAATCAAAAGTAATATTTTTTTTTCTTCAATCAACAAAATCATTCTAACTCTAATAAATTGAAAAAAATATCAAAATTCTAATGTTCTTATTTCGCTTTGTAGGAATAATACCTATCAACCTAACCCCACTTGGTGGGGTAACATTTCTTTAGACATTTCCAAAAAACTGAAAAAAGACTGAAAAAAGTTGGAATTATTAAAAAAAACATTGTAAGCTTTACATTTTCATTTTGTTTTTTGTTTTTTTTTTTAAACCAAAAACCATGTTTCCTTTTTCTCTGAATAAATTAATTCTTCAGCCACACCCATTTGAAATTTTGCCAATAAAAATGGAAAATATTGCAGTTGAGTCAAAAGCCGCACGTTAACAAATAAGTGAAAATTTTGTGAAGGCATAAATATTTTCTCGTCGTCCTCTTTCCTATATTTTGCTACTGCTACTGCTGGTACTGATGTTGAACATATATTCTTCATAGATGGATGTATAAGTATAGGGGACATACATACATACATACATCCTGCATATATACAAGTTTAGAGTATATTGTGGAAGAAAATAGAGTGACATTTTTTTTGGTTGCCTTTTGTATGGGGATAGTATAGAAAGCTTTTACTTCAACGATTTTCGTAGATTTTCTGATTTTATATGGGTGGCTGATAACACTGTGTATACTCGCGCCGCTAATATGAATTTATAGAAGGGTTACTGCTATCGCCGTATATGAGAAAAGGATAATATATACGGTTTTTGGGATGAATTTAATCTTTTCATCTTGAATAACTTCATCATTATATGGGTAAAAATTAAAGTTTTAATTTTAATGCAATTTATAATGTTATGAGTAGTTTATTAGCCAATAGTAAAACTACAGATTTACTCAATTTACGGTTTATTACTATTATAAATTATATCCGTACACTGTGACAGAAGGTGAATAATATCAAGTAACTCTCTGAATTTTTTTTTCAAAATTACGTTAAAATTCAAAATTTTCATATTTAATGTTTTTTTTATGGTAATCAATGAAAGATTTTCTAAAATATTGTCGATAAATATAAAATTAATAAGATGATTGTAAATTCTAAATAGCGTCAAACTGAATTATTTCTTACTGCTGACGTATGAATAATTTCATGTTAAGAAAGAGACTGAATATGTGCTTAAAAAATACAGGGAAAAAGGGAAGATGTTTTTATAAGATAAGTAATAGTCGTATTACCCGTGAGACAGCTGTTTTTTTCCACCAATAATTTAGAATCATTAAACCAGTTTTTACGATTCGCCTCTCAATATAAATCAGACAGAAATACATACAAAAAAAAAAAGAATATTTGATTTTTTTTTTTTATTATTACATAAATTAAACTCTTGGGAATGCAAAGCACAGCATATTAGAAAGGATATACGGAAATGATTAGGGGACATGAGGAGAATGGTGGTGATACTGATGAATGTAATATTAGCCCGGAGGAAAGACATACGCTGGTAGAATGTTCCATATTCGTACAATTCGGGATAAAAAAGCATCACGGAATTCCACTGTACAGCCAAAAGTATTTGCAAGGATGAAACTTGCTGTTGATTTGATTTCTATTTCACATTTAGATTGGCTTATTATGACAGTTATCATAATTTTATCTGATCTACTGTTATACCCTAGATACACAGCATGATCTAATGAATCATTAGTACTAATTATTAAATAATATGCCGTGTGTCATATAATATTCATAATTATGGCTTAAAAATCAAGATCCTAATGAAGTACATACACTAGTAAAGTGATTTTTTTTTACTTCATTAGAGCTCTAATAATGACCAAAAATGTGCGAGAACTGAATGTATTTTGGCATATAATATAAATCTGAAGCTCCGCTGGGCATCTGCCCATTTGAAAAATAAGAAGAGGAAGTGCAAAGCACAAATTATATTTTCATAACACTTTTTTAATATAAAGTTTTTTTATTTCCAAATCATCGAATATGAAAAATATAGTAAATAATAGCTCGAACTCGAATCGACGAAATAAATTCGATCCATTTCTCTTCTTCACTGTCACAACCATATAAAACAATGGATGTGTAGCTTCAGTTGCCTAATGAATCATTATGTTCTGATTAGTCGTTAGTTAATTGCTCACTAGGAGCGCTGTGTGTCTTGGGCATTATTGTTTTAATCGATATTTAAAAGTCTTTCTCAGCCTCTTAAAAGCGTCAAGATATGCTGCCGAATTGATATATGAGCTGGGCATGTATACATTATGCGCAACGTCTTGATTCTATGGAAGAAAATGGGACACAATCACTTTTCCGGGAGAGGAAAATATCGGGATATTTTTTGAAAGGGGATATTTTTTTTGTTATACTCGGTATTTTCATTACATTGTTCAAAAATTAAATTCGTTCCCTATGATAATGGTCCAAAACCTTTTGTAAAAATGTAAGGTCTACTACAAAATGTCAATAGAGAGGAACTCATGGTGCCCCTTTCCGAAACTGAAGACGATCAACGATGATATAGTGCACAATTCCAATTCATCTGCGACTTGTTCACTTTGCATCGCTTGTTTACAGGAATCAATGTGTTTTTGCACCCAAAGCTATTATTTTTCGTCCAAAGTTGATAGCTCGTCCCGTCGGTAATAGTTTTCGGTATTCGAGCACTGATTCTCCTATAACGCGCACCATTTTGGGTTTGGAGTGAAACTGCATTATTTTTGCACACTTAACTGAATTAGTGAAGAATTTTAGTACGGTTAGATTTTTATTCTCCCCAAAAAACAACTAACTACGTTTTGAAAACGTTAATACGACCTTTGGTATTAAGTAAAACGTCGGACCAGTGCTGCCAACTACTTACATATATTTTAAACAATAAATTCTTGGTGAATGTAACTAACATTTTGACTCTGCCCTTACAAGTATACAGTGCAGTGTTGTAATGAATGGTAATTAACTGGGAATCATTTTGTAAATTTTTTAAAAAAAATTGTCGACTTCATAATTTTACTTCAGCGTTTCTGAAATATCGGGACTATCTTTGCTGCATTTATGACGTATTATGTGTACGTACTCCATACTTTGCATATTTCTTTTATAAATAAATTTACGGAAAATCAGTTATCCACTCATTTCCATGTTTTGCCTTCTGAACAAATATGAGGAGTAAGCTTAAGTTAGTCAAAAAATATATATTAGCTGCAGCTATATTTTTTATAGCAAAATGGCGTTGGCTAAAGTTTTCTTCAGACATAAAAGGTGCAGCAAAAACATAAATTGTGGTGCCGTAATCGCGTCAGCGAATTTGCCGTGCAGCAATTGCATCGGCACTTTTGCGTTTCGATCTGGGATAAAGAAACTTGTAGAGATAATTTCCAAGGAAGAAGGAACAGCGTAAAGGAATTGCGCTCATGCGTATGGCCGCAATTGCGCTGGGTTCAAATAGTTTTTGATTCTGGTGTAATTCAGTATACACACAGTTTTACATTTTTCTATTAGTTTTCAAGTATGCGATAATATTTTTTACGATATGAATATAGTTCGTGAGAAAAAATATTTAAGGAGACGAGGTAATATAAGTTTTAGTTGCGGTCATCGTAATAGAATGTACAATCAGCCACAGTTAGACCATCTATGGTCCATAAAAGGCAGTAGACTGAATGCAATTGTAGGAAATTACACCAATCGTAATTGGGGCGTAGTTGTAGACTACTCTCAGCTATTTTCTCCTAAGCATCTCCAGATGAATTGTATTGGACGAATTTTTTTAGACCGTTCTATTTAGCCGAGTAAACTTTTGATGTTATTTTATTTGTGATAGTCATGCTACAGTAAAGATTTATTTCCGTCTCCCATTTTAAATGATCTGAATATAGTTCTCCCTCGTTTTCCAGCAATAGGTTGAATCAAAATGGACGTAAGGAGCTTTTCGAAGTTGAACGAGACTGAGAGGTTTAGTTACAGATTATTGAAATGTTTGTCTTGAATAAACGTCACATTCTCTAAGAGTTATTATCTTGAAATTTAATGTTTTCAATTTTAAAAAGTGGTAAAAAAGATAATAAATTGAAGTTTCTATGGACATTATATAAAAAAATATAAGATGGATTTAAAGAATAATCTGAAAAAAAACATAAATAAATCGGCAATACTTCCAGAAGCAATATGTCACTTTCTTAGCTCCTTCTCAAACTTTACTCTTAGAATGGACCACCTCATGTCACACTGTTCTTCTATAATAAAATAAAATAATAAGATTGTTACCAATTTAATTAATATTTTATTAATATCATTGGATAAACAGATGCATCCGTACGTATCGAGAGACTCTTGTTGCAATTTACTTAGGGCAATTTGACTTTTAAACGTAATGAAAGCCTCCTTATCGACGCTAAAGCTTATCTTGGGTACGTCCGTTTAATTTAAATATGGTGTGGTTCAGTCTAATGCTTATTTAGTGGATATCGGCAATTTAACCCAAACTGTGGCTTACACATAATTCGCAAAACTCTAATCATTTAGGTCAGTTTTCACAGTAGACCAATATAATTTATATGGGCGTTGTACAGCAGTGGATTTGTTGTAATCGTTACTTCGCCAGGATTTCATATCCGATTTCAAAAAGTGTCTATCCAAGTTCTTCGTCTCCTTCACTTAATTTATCCGAAAACTTAAATATTTCATTTTACAAAAATTTTTAGTAATTATTTCAACAATCTATATGATAATAGAAGCCTAAGTCTATTCAGTCTTCTGATTATGTATGGGAGACGCAGTTTGTTTTTTTTTTATGTGTGTTTTGTTAGTTTTTGATGGTTTGAAGGTCAATTTCACCGAACTACTATTCTCTGGAGTTAGTTTATGATACAAAATATCAAAACCTGTAGGTAATCGGGCCAGCAAATAGGTTCCAACAGCGTTAACTAAGTTTCTGAAAATGATTTTAATGATTGCCATTGAATGCTGGATGATTTTATCTAGAAAAACCTCAAATAAATGTTATTAGAAATTTAATAGGTGAAAGCAGTGGTCATTGTTGAGCTCCTGAAAGTATATTAAATCTTCTAATATAGAGACACTAATAAAATCACACAAATTTCTTAAAAAAACTTAACGTCCCTCTTTCATGTCGTGTCAAATAACGCACAGTCAGTTGAATCGATATACATATGTATAACTTTTGTAGTCTATAGAAAAACGTTTCTAGTTCAATGACGACCGGTCTGATATTTATGTGAGCCCTGAAATCCAAGTAACAGTATTACAGGTTGAATATCCTATCGTCGAAAGCAGTTCGACCTATTTTGTTTAAAATTACGTAAACCAATCTCAATCATTTCGCATTTCTCTTTCAGCAGAAATTTCACCTGAATTTGTTCATATTGCTGACAAAAAAAAATAGTTTATGTGGGCACATCATTTTCACTGCACTTGTTATTAATATTTGATTAAATGTCTGCTGTAATCAATGCTAAAAAACTGACTATCAAATATCTTATAACCACAAGATAAACGGACTTCGGATACTTAGTATTAAAAGAGTTTTTCAGTATTATTTGTTTGTAATAAATTAATATCGAATGAATTAATTATCAGGAAAAAATCTCAATTCCTTATGTAAAGTCTTAACTACAATTTAGAAAAAGTTCCAACTAAAATTAGAAAGATCTTATTTTTCCAATCAAATAAATCAAGGTGAATTCTGTGAAAGGACTTGAAGCTTTTCGCCAGCAAATATTTTATTTTATTTTTGCTTGAGCTTGTTCTGACATATAATTGGCAAACATTACAGGAAGTAATAAATTCCTGGATGTCCCGATCTATATTCCACCCATGAATGTGCAGATTTGAGTAGTAGTACGTAGTTAGTCTAATATTGTAAGCTACAGAGACATTCGAATTATCAATCGATTCATATGAAGTATAAGTCCGTCTTTCGTATAAGTGCAATACTTCTATAAATTTGTTATTTCTTTAATTTATTTCCGATATTTTCATCGACCGACAGTTCAAATATCGTCTGAATTCAATTAAGTTCAAGTTTTTATCTGTCCTTATATTGGTTAGTTTTTGTATTAGTTTTAAATTATTTCCTCAATATTACAGCGGAGTTATTTATTAAAGAATTATCGGTATCTGGATTATTTTCTTTCAGGAGATAAGACAATTCCTCTTTTATTAAATATTCGGATTGTGTAATTGCCTAAACTTGTAGCTGTACTGTTGAAATTTTTCGAAAATACTCCACCAGGACTTGCATCAGAATTAAAAATATCTTCTTTTAGCGCGTCATAAGGTTTAGGCACCATATCGCTCAAAATTGATTTTTTATTTTTTTTTAAGTATCAACCTGTTTTGCATACCTAAAGGCAAAATCTCTATTGTACCCGTAATTTTGTGAGTGATTACAAAACTGAAGGAATTTGAGGCATGCACACAGTGCTCGGAAACAATTATATTGATTTTTTCAATATACCTATCTATAATTGGCATATTTTCCACAGCTACTAGGGTTGGGCGATAAATTTGTATCAAGTTAAGAAAAGGATTTGGGTGCTCAAATTATGCATGAAAATCATTGAATTTCACACGAAAAGTTTCTACTTCTCTTCTGCAAAAATATAATATCCGTTCTTGTAATTGAGTAGAATACTTCCTCTATATATCCGGAAATATTCAATGGATACCTGACCACAAACTAATAAATCTGTTATCTGTTAACTGTTATTATGCGAAAATCAAAATAACTTTTGATATCATGTATGGGTCTTCAATCCATTTTTAAACATAATTAAATACGTTCAAGCAAGGACATTATCAAAACATCAAATGCCATGTAAATTTCATTTAACTCCCTAAGGCAATAAATTGTACTTAGAGTATTGTGATAACCGGAAGTGTGATAACCCAAATGGAACGTAGTCAAATACTGTATTTGTGTTGAATGGAAGTATTGCAAATCATTGTTTTCTGACTGAAAATTCAACAATGGAGGGAATTACATAAGTGAAAATTTTGAACAGGGAAAAATAATTAACTTCATTTTAATATCAATTATGCTTTAATTTGATTTTAATTCAATCATAAATCAATTATGTGTTTTGCTGTTATGGAATTTCACCTGAAATTATCCAATTATGTGTTAAAATTTGTATGGTTTTTAATTCTCCCTTTACTGGTCCTGAAAAAAAAAAATTCTAACAAGCCATAAATGGCTCAACTATTAATATTCTCTCGGACAGTCAAGCTGCCCTCAAGTCCTAAAAGTCCTACACCATCAAGCCAGGGATAGTCTGCGAGTGTCTACAAACCCTAAAAGATTTATCAAGAGGAAACAAAGTTATCCTCATGTGGGTACCTAGACATGAGGGCCATAAAGGCAACGAAATTGCTGATGGCCTAGCCAAAAGAGGAGCGGAAACTCCCTTTGTCGGACCGGAGCCATTCTGTGGCACCTCAAAGTGCTACCTCAAAGCTGCCCTAAATAACTGGGAGAACAAACAAAAATCCCTATACTGGGAAAGGTTACAAGGACTTCGTCAGGCAAAAAAGTTTATCGACACCTCTGGAGGAAAAACAAAAGAACTATTACTCCTCAAGAAAACTGAGCTCAAAATAATTACAGAACTCTTCTCAGGCCATTGCCCCTTGAGGTATCACCTTAACAAGATGGGCTTGGCTGAGACTTCATCCTGCCGCTTTTGCCAGGATGCTCATGAAACCTCGGAGAACCTGCTCTGCAACTGCGAAGCATTGACCAGGCGGAGACTACTCCATCTCGAACATGCTTTTCCTACACCTAACTATGTACGGAACCTCAATCCCAGAAGGATCCTAGACTTTATTAACAGTCTGAACCTAGAAAGGGAATAAATTTAACGGGGACTCACAATAGATCTTTTAGGTCGCGGTGATTGCGAGGCTGACGCCTACACACCCCTCTACGAATCTAATCTAATCTAAGCTGTGTTTGCATCAAATAACCTTTAAACAGATGTTTCCAATTCAAACAAAATATATATTTCATTTATTCGAATGTGATCTGTGCTGTTTTAAACACCCCCAACAAAGCCCAGCGTGATGCTGATTCCAAACTTTTGTTATACTTTTTGTTGTATATTTTTGTCATATATTTTGATATTTCATCAGAATTTCGTGTTATTTTGGTTTCCACCATAGTTCATTCCGATTTATCATCTTAATTTACCACGAATGAACTAAAATGAATTTGCAGTGAGTACGTGCTTACCACACTGTTTGTAATGCGCCCTATGCTGCAGGTTGACCAGGATGGTGATTCTGATCTCTTTGTCGTAGCTGAGGCGTATATTTTTGTCACACATTTTGACATTTCACCTCAAATTTGTCGTACTTTTATATTCACCATATTCATTTTGATTTATCCTTTTCATCAACCACAAAATAAACTAAAATGAATTAATGTCAGAATACATGCCTAAAAGTACGACAAATTAGTCAACTGCCTCCGAGGTTGTGACAACAATGTTATACTATGGTAAATGGATTTTCTACATGAACTTAAAACAATACAAGTGCTTAAAATCGAAAAATATTTTTGAATTTGTTATGTGAAGTGTCAGTTTCAGTTCATTCTACGTAATGCAAAGCTTGCTGAACTGAATAAAAACACGAAAAAATCAGAAGAAAAGTTCATTTCATTTAGGCGTATATTTTGCCATTAAAGTACGACAAAAGATCAGAATCACCGGGTGAAATGAGCTTTTCTACTGATTTTTTCGTAGGTTTATTGAGCTCAGCAAGCCTTGGATTACGTAGATTGAACTAAAAATTACATTTCACATTACAAATTCAAAATATTATTTCGACGAATTTAAGCACTCTAATTGGATGTATATAGAGTATCCCGTTACCACAGTACAGAATTTATGTCACAAACTCGGGAGCAGTTGACTAATTTGTCGTACTTTTAGGCGTGTATTAATTCATTTTAGTTTATTTTGTGGTTGATGAAAAGGACAAATCAAAATGAATATGGTGAATAAAAAAGTACGAGAAATTTGAGGTGAAATGTCAAAATATGTGACAAATATATACGCCTCAGCTACGACAAATAGAAGAGAATCACCCCCCCCCCCCCCGGCAAAGGTAAGTCGAGCGAGTATGCTTAATCGAAGTAAATATTGCTTCCGGCGGGGACCGACGTGTGCCGTTAATTTTAAGTCATATACAGTAGCTGGATCGTCAGATGGAATCCTAAGCTTGACTGTAGAAAAACTGTATTACATCTAGCACTAGAACTTCGGGATTTGATTCCGTTTCTTCACATGGTCTGTGCTCTGTTCAGGACGTACCTTGGATTAGGCCTGTTAGCGGAACCTATAAGGCAGAGCTCTTAAACAAATATTATAAATATATTAGGTCATGTGAATGGGGCATCAATTAATGCCAGGACATTTAGTTCAAACTTGTTTTATTGATAGATAACACCGCCCTTTAATGGGAAAGTTCCTCCTAACTTTACCTTTAAGTTTTTTAAATTATAATTATATGTCCTGAAAATATTTCTCGAAATATAGTCTAGCTTAATCTTACTGACTTCTGACGGAACAATGAATAATATTTTTTTTCCGTTTCTACAAATCAGCTCGCAGCCTACTTACACATACCGTTTCTAGTTCTCAAAGTGGTCTTCGCAGAATTTAGCGAACAACGTACATATTTAGTTCGGTTGCCTAAGGTCAAGCCGCCACAAATTTTCAGTGTATAAACATCAGAATATACGCCTAAGAGTGCGTCAAATTAGTCGACTGCTTGTGAGGCTGTAACAAAAATGTTAAGCTACTATACCTACTTAGAGCATTACAAGTTCTCGAAATGCATTACATTTTATGTGATGCCAGGCTTGCTGAGGTAAATAGAAGCATCAAAAATGCAGAAAAAAATTTCATTTGAATTTATCGTACATTTTGATATTAAAGTACGACAAGAGATCAGAATCAGAATCCAGGATATTCTGTTTTGTTTTTATTTGTATATATTCTAAGCAACTGTACGTATGTCGAAAGCAAAATGTAATTACTTTTTAAACAAGGATCATGATGAGCTAAGCTAGATAATAGCGCACCGTCAGTCTCGGATATTAAGGAATTCGAATAATTTGTTTTAATTTGTTTTCTTTTAACTCCCATTAACTCAGCGTGGAATACAGAACAAAACAATGCAGATATTTATTTCGTTTACTAAAAATCCAAATAAGCGAAGTCATGACACGCAGTGGCATAGCGTCTATGGAAACAAGGGAAGCATTGTTTCCGTTAGGTTTTCCGATTTAATTTAACTAAAACAAATAAAAATGAAAGGATATAAAAAATTACGCTAAAAAATTTCTTAAAAATATTTTCCCTAAAACCTTTTTATTTGTCCTCTGCTGTAAACTATCAAAGAGAAGCAATTATAAAATCACCTACCTCTGAACAAAACAATCAGAAACAAATCAATCAAACAACATGCAACGAAAAGTATAGCATTTGAATACGTCTGGACGCTGTCTACGGTATCACAACCGACACCACTGCCTGGAGGAGGTGAACTTATTTTCGCTTCCATTAACAATCGAACAACATCCAACAAAATATATGGCATTCGAACTGGTCAGGAATCTACCTATGACGTTACACATCTCTGTTGCTCGTTCGCTACTTATACTGTAGGTAGCTAGCTACAGAAATTGTTCTAAGCCTAGGGGATGCAATTAAAATAATGCTTCTATAGGCCCTACCAACACTGCTATAGAATGATTTTATTCATATGATTAAAATTTTTCTTATGCTAGATTAACGTTGTATTTCTTTCAACTGCAGGTGGATTTATTTGTGCTTCCATCAAATTCAAGCTGGGTGGGAGAGAGAATTGTAGATATTTGAGGTTAATTTCACGTTGGATACCTATACCCATTGCTTTATAGAAGAGATGGCTTGATTTATGTACGTTCGGAGGCAACTAAGCAAATGAGCAATTATTGATATTTTAATTTAGTTGATTTAGAATTTATTTGTCGCCGTCATGCCATAATGGCGAATCTTCTTTTTTGGTTATTTTGATTTGCCGTACTCAAATGTAATTCAGGTAAATCAAATCTTTATATTCATAAAGCCGATAAATAAAACTCTCTATTTAATAATACACTCTGTTATAACCGCATTTCCATTTTCGTATTTTGCCAATTCTTTGAAATTTCATTTACTTAGCTCAAATGCCATTATTACTAGACAACTTACCCAGTACGTTAGAGCACTTTTGAGTATCTCTCCACATTCTGAAAACCATTTATCATTGCATTCATTTTCGAGAAAACGGAAAATCTGAAATTTGTTTACAGCCTTGATTGAAACAGAGTGTATAATATTCAAGTAGGTACATTGCGACCTGACTATAGTCTCTATAATTCCTTTTATTTTAATTAAAAAGCAAGCAAGTGGGTGTTTAAGCTTAAGGTTAAGAGCGGTGGAGACTAGTCCACTAAGACCCTGCGGATACAGCGACCAGAGTTTATCTATTGTTTCTTCCCCTAGAGTGGTTAAGTTAAATCTATCACCTTTACGAGTTCGATTATTGCTCTTGGAGTAGCTTGCGCATCTTATTTGGAGAGATGTTTCTCCAATGGTTTTAAACCTTGCTAGCGCGGGATATTCGCATATGATATGTTTCGTAGCCTCGTCTTCCTCTTCGCACAGTCGACGCAGTTCACTGTTGCAGTTGCCTATTTTCTTCAAAAATTAACACCTGGAGTTTTTAAGAAGCAGCTATCGAGAGGGTTATAAATAATTTATTAGAACCGCTGCAATATATTTGAGCGCAACACTTTTGTAAAATAATAATCTTATTGCTTCTCCTCGCCACTCCACTGATATAACTTACCTATTGCAGATTGGATTTTTAGTGAGTACATAATCCATCTGATAGCATTCAAGACGTTTCTGAAATACACTGATTGATTTGCACTCACCAATCTATGTTAAAAGAGAAACAAGCATTTTGAATTGACAGTTTAAATTGTATCATTGATTTGATGATTGAGTTTCTGATGATATGCTCGGTATCAAGCCAATTTTTGAATTATTCCCTTGTTATCAATTTATTTTTTGTTATGTTTTCACTTAGTCATAAATTTATTTGTTAACTTAGATGCATTTGGCTTTCACTTGTTTCACAGGAGCACGGACGGAAATAAGGAATCTTACTTCGGATCTCGACTGAAGTTAAGATAACACTTTAAGCCAGGTCTCGACTAACTTAAAGAATATTATCTCGGGTCTCGATTTGTTCTTTTGAATCATACCGCCAGACTTGCGTACTTTTTAACTACAACAAATCGGAATAAAATGAGCTCAATATTTTGTAATACATTATATATTTTGGAATCTGGTTTATTCATGTAATAATAACTTATATTTTTAATGCAGATTCCTTTATACGATCATTTAACAGTATTTATTTTCAGTTTTATTTCGCCAGAATGCGCTGAATAAAATGCAATGCATGGTGAGAGGTGCAAAAACAGGCCATCGTCTATATCTACTTCCCATTGGGATATTTAACTTTCTTATAATATTTCTACGAAAAAAAAAATAAACTAAAAATCATGGTAAAAACAAAAATTATTTTTAATCTATTTTTTCGAATGATGTTTTTCATTCTAACAATAAGGGGAGACTTTAGTCTTTGATTGCCTATCAAATGTAAATTTACACATTTACACCATAAAAAAAACCTGCCCGAAAATTATTTACATACACTTTACAATTTTTAACAAAGGATAAAATTATAATTCTTCATCCAAAATAAGGTAAACAAAATTCCCATAATAATTTCGAAAAATATTTTCTCCTTGACTTAAAGTAAACGCTTTTACCAATATTTTCCCTTTCTTAATCCCTTTCTGAGTATCTGCTCAATTTAAATAATTTCCAAGGGGATTACTCCCTAACTATTAATAATTTCCTGTAAATAAGCTCCTGAAAGATTGAAACTCTTGGGAATTCTTGATCCAACCACTGTTGTATAACCTGAGGAAATAATTGAGCAGTAAGGACTCAAGAGGGAATGAAGGGAGGGGAAAGACCAACAAACAAAACAAATGATTTTCCTTCGAGTTGTTGGAGTTATCTTTGCACCCAATGCAGTTAGGTTTTTGCGTCTGCTGTTGTTACTCTTGTCTATACTTGAAATTAAATGAATTTGGGGATCTTTCCTTTATATTTACTTTCTTTCCACCTCTTGGTTTTCAGGATTTGCTGGTTTCATTATTACATTATAAGAATCGCATGGATCTTCTATGGGACTGGGCGGCAACAGTCTGTAAAGATACTATTTTTCAAGTTATGTGCTTTAATTTTATTTTTATTTACTTTTTTTTTTAAATTTTTTCTATCTCTTATATCTGTTGCGTGAACTGCTTGATATAAAAATGTAACTATAGAGAAAATGACATAGATAAAATCTCTAACGATGTTGTTTATGAAATCATGATATCCTTTCGTTTTGTAAAACTAGATTGCTATTATTTTCCTCTACATTCCTTGGTACTTATGGAAAAATATATGTAATTTGCTAGTTTTAATGCTAAACGAGGAGTAAAATGTGCTTATAACCTTAACCGTCGTTACGTGATTCTAAAAGGAGATGTCTAAAATTGCAACTGGTGAAATTTGCAGTCTCTAGTGTTTTAGGATTTTCGAGCTTGTTGAAACAAGCTTTAAGAATTCCTCGAGCTTTCGAGCCGAAAAGAGAACTGAATTGACCAAACCCAAAACTATTTATTATCACTTCATTTATCCTGGGTAACATTTTACAATTTGACTGGCTACTAAAATGTCGATTTTGGGTTGCAAAAACGTTAGCTATTCAATGAACTAGACGCATCTTCAATATTTAGAAAATGTTTTATATATAAGACAAATTTATTATAAAAGGAATTATTATTATTTTTTTTTAAATCTATTTTTTTTCTCATTAATTTATTCTGTATTCTGTATGCTTTTTCCTCAGGTAAAACTATAAAGGAGCTGTGGGGCAGACCCAACCCGAAAGAAACAAATAAACTACTGGCGTTAACTAAGCCAACACTGAGAACCTTGGTGTCAATTTTTACTGGGCACTCTCGTCTCAGAAGTCACCTAAACAGGATAGGGCTTGTTGCTGACCCTGTATGTAGGGGATGCGGAGAGGAATCCGAGATAGTGACTCACTTCGTTTGTCACTGTCCAATCCTCTCGGGAAAGCTTTATAGATTCCTTGGCTCACACCTCCTGAACGAGCTGCACGAAGCTGGCAACCAGACCTGGGAGCCAATACTCAAATTCGTAAGAGCGTTGAGTTATTACTCATAATTCTGGAGGGTGAACAATGGGCCTTTTAAGGTCTACCTTCCTGAGCCCCTGCAAGGGATCTCTACCTCAATTTTCAATCAATCAATCATGGTATGATTTGTTTAATAATTTGTTACACTTCCATTAATTTAATCAGACTTTCTATGCGCGTCGGCATACTACAAATATAGGCATTTTTTTTAAAAAAAGAATATCTACTGTGGGATTAGGAACACTATAAACTTTTGATTTGAAGTAACCCAAGCAATTTTCTATTGGGTTTAAATCAAGAAAACTTCCGGGCCAAGCAAGGATTCTAAAATTTTCATTTCAGTGGAAGTTTAGAATAGATTTTGCTGTATGGTAGGCAACTTCATCTTGTATAAAAGTATATAATAAGATTTAGTATAGTGTAGAGAATTAATACGTGGAAGCAGGACAGCGGATAGGATTAAATTATATTGATCCTGGCGCATTATACCTGCAACAAAATATGTCAGACCAGGACCATCCCCGCTGATACAGTTCCAAATGATTATCGCCAGTGGACGTTTGACAGTTTATTGTATGCACCCGTCTTTGTATCTTTCTCTTGGTCTTCTTCTCACAAATTGAGAACATTCCAGCTAAGCGGCATTCATTACTGAATATCATCTATGGGTTTGGAAAACTTTGTTTATTTGTAAAAGTTTTAAGAATTCTAAGGGGAAATAAAGTGTAGTAAAAATAAATAACTTTTTGCAGTCATTAACTGTCAAATGCCGATGAAGTTGAACCCATAACAATCGCGTTTTCATCATTCGATTCGTCAGATTAGGTTTTTTTTTGCGAGACACGCATACTTTAAATTTGCCTCCTGTTGGACAGCATTACTGATCATTTTTCTTTCCGTTATCTCTGTCGTTTTCCTAATTCTATGGCAATTTACTCGTTTATTAACTAGCAGTGAGACCTTTGACAGAAACTATCTTCCCACTATGTCAACTGTAGAAGCCGAAATATTTTGGCTATATCCTGGTTAGAAAACATCTGATTTTTCAATATGGCCAAGATTACTTACCGTTTTTCATGACCTATGTTAAAAAAAAATATTTATAGATGTTGTCGGTTTTAAATACTAAATAAACTACAAACACTGTATAATATTTAATAGTTTTTCATTTTTAATAAATCACTTGTATAATTTATTTTCGATTTTTAAGGCACTAGTGACTTAAACTCACAAATACAATTCAAGCTGCGTACCTCCCCAGCGGGAAAAATTCCAAGTGCTTCAGAAAAAGCAGATTCGAAGCGCTTATACCAGGGTTATTGATTGCTTCCAGAAAAGTGCTTCTCTGGAAGCAATCTGAAGCAATTTGGAAGTATTTTCTAAAATTCCAACAAATTGAGTGCGAACGTGATCATGCAAAGCTTTCTCGTGTTGACGCCGTACGTACCATTTCGTGCGGAGGAGTGCTTCATAGCAGCTCATTTGCTTTTTTAGATCAGTGAAAAATTTGCTGATGGAAAAGAATAAAAGTGTTAAGTCGACAAATAAATTTATAAGGTGTGCTGTAACAGAGCGGCTGTTGTTACGTCAAAATTAAATTTTCTGTAATCAAAAGCAACGCTGGTAAATATTTATGGCTAACACTGTAGCTTGAACAATCGTGCAGAGCTTCAAATTTGCTTCCCACAAAATGGCTTTAAAATCAATTAAAATGACACTAAAAGGAAGCGCTTACTGCTGCGGATATGCAATGTTAAAATTTAAATGAAACTGAAGCACAATCGAAGCGCTTTGTGCTTTTAAAGCGCTTTTTCCAGCTGGGTCACGACTGACTGAACACGAAATGAAAAGTAAAGGGAAATATTTTGTTTTCATTCAGGGGTTTGCTCTAAATTACTGCCCGAACTGGTAAGAACTGTCTTTTTTTCTCTAATCCTTGCTGTCCAAAATGCTCAAAAGAGCTATTTCATTTTTATACCCTAGATGAAATCTATAGGGTATGCTAAGTTTGTCATTCCGTTTGTAACGCACAGCACAGAAATAATGATGGTAGAGCAAAATGGATTGGACACCCCCGCATAAAATTAAAAGTTATTTTGATTTTTGCATGTCCGTCTGTCCGTCCGTCCGTCTGTCCGTCCGTCCGTCCGTGCGCACGATAACTCGAGAACGCGTTCACTTAGAAAGCTGAAATTTCGTACACGGACATTAAAAAAAAAGTAAAATTAAGTTCGAAAATGAGACAAATCCGGCAACTCCTTCGTGGGGTTGCCATATAAAAATTTCGTTTTCCACGATATATTTGGACACTACCTGAGATTTGAGAACACGTCGACATAGAAATCTGAAATTTGGTACATTGAGTTTTCATAGAAATTGCAAATAAAATTTCAAAAATGGACTAAATCGGGCAACCCCTTCTTGGTGTTGCCATATAAAAGTTTAGGTTTTTTACATATACTTTGAAAACGATCAGTCCTAGACATTTTTATTGTACTACTAAGAAATCCTATAAAATTGGTTATAATCATTTTTTCATTTATTTTCATTTTTTCTGTCCGACGAGCCGTTCTAGAAATATATGCTAGAAACCAATGCAAAAAATCAAAATTGCTGAAATGGGTGACCATACGAAATTTCATACGGGCACTCATCTAGGGTATCATAAGATTTGGTCTTAGACCAATTCTAGCTTTTTCACTTATTTTAATTTAATTCATTTTGAAACACTTTTCACAATTTCACAGAAATAATCGAACTGTCAAGTGTAAAAAAACGCGTGGCTTTCATTATATTAGATACGTCACGAAATGGCGCCACAAAAAACGCGTGGTGCTCATTGTATCTAGGGCTATAAGAAAGGGCCTTGATCCTGATCTTTTATCGTAGCTAAAGGGCGGTATGCTAGAGTAAAGAATTTTTCCATTTATTTCTTGAAGAAAAATGGACATTAGGTTAAGAAATTTTTGACAATTGTGTGTAATTCACAATAAATAAAGAAATAGATTTAATTTTTTTTTGTTTTTCTTTACAATAAAGAAATGGATAATTCTCAATTGTATGTAATTTGACCATTCCGGAATAATTTGTATCATAAGTGTTCTATATTGATTATTTTTGCACTATAAAATAAATTTACCTTTTGAAAGATCGTCGCACCTTCCTTCAATTTTTCAAATTATTCTTATTATTATTATATTTATTTTTCTTATTTTTATTCTATTATTTCGCCAATAAATATTGGCATAAATGGATACTGCTCCATGAAATTGTCACAGAAAAAAATTGCTTAAGCAGTCCATTAATTGTTTTTTACATAGTTTTAGTACAAGGAACAAAAATTCCTTGGCTCTAGCATGCCGGACTTTAGGCGTATATTTTTGGGACATATTTTGACATTTCATCACAAATTTGTCGTACTTTTGTTTTATCAATTTTCATTTTGAATTATTCTTTCCTCAACCACAAAATAAACTAAAATGTATTTGCAATGAATTAATATCAAAATGCACGCCTAAAAGTACAATAAACTTGTCAACTGTTTCCGAGGTTGTAAAAAAAATGTTGTACTGTGGTAAATGGATATTCTACACCTAATTAATTAGCTAAATTCGTCGAAATAATATTTTTGAGTTTGTAATGTGAAGTGTCATTTTCAGTTCATTCTGCGTAATTCAAGGCTTGCTAAGCTGAATAAAAACATAAAACATCAGTCGAAAAGTTCATTTAATTTTGTCGTATAATCCTTTTGTTCCCTGACTGTTCTGCCTACTTACGACTATTTTTCACTAGCCACTAACTGCCTTTAGTTACTGTGGGTATCTGCTCAGTTCTTTGTCTCTGATTGCTATTATTTCCGCGTCTGCTGCTGTAGTGAATGAAATCCTCAAGCAATTTGGTAAATTTGTGTATGGATAATGACCGAATGTTTTACAGTGAGTAACAATGTTTAAACGTAGTTAGTTAAGTGAGAGTAAACTTCGCCCCAATTAAGCCTTTTCACTGGGTACATTTTCAATTATCGTTCTAAAATTTTTCCGATTATATTGCTGAATGCTACGTTATCTTCCGCTGAAACTAATAGTGTGAATCAAACTATTGTCATAGAAGTTGATAGTGGATACAGAATCAGTAAGGATTGAATCCATGATTCTATTGTAACTTTTGATCAGACATGGGTGTAATAGGTCAACTTAAAGAGGAGAGTCTACAGTTTACAGTTTTTATAAAAAAAAGTTATGTTAACGACCTTTTTTCAAAAATAATTAAAGTTAAATTTAAAAAAACGGTTGGAAAATCCGAAATATTTAGTTTGGATAACCATAATTCTTGTTGGGAAAGGGGTATGGGGTTGATTGAGCAGTCGTTAGGAAGGCCATGAAGTTCTGCATACAATGACTCCTTAACTGTAACCGTACGCCCTGTAGTTTTTAAGATACAGGATGTTTTGTGAAAAACTAGCTTTTTTTCCTAATCATCCTGTAACTCCTAAACGGTTGATATGGCCCCCCTGCCATACAATTTTTGGTTCGTCTAGGTGAGTACTATCACTTCCCGCTCTATTGACCTCCTAGTGGGAAACACGCTGTATTTTGCCTGAGAATGTGTCAACGAGAGAGCTGAAATATTTTGTACAGTGTTTTGTTGGTGTTGCATTCACACCAGACTAATGATGTGGCGATGGTGAAACTTTACAGTAATCAGAAGCTGATATATTGCGAGGATATCGCATCAGTAGGTAATGCTACAACCACTTAAAGTGATCTTATTTTTATTTCAAAATTGCAAGCACTTAAAATGGAATTCAGTGAGGAGGAAAAGCTTTGGTTGCTAATATTGCTAAATAATGCAAGAAAAAAGCAAAATAAACCCAAATATTGTGTGTAGGGTGGGTTATATATTAATATAGTTGAGATCTTTTGACGAGAATTACATACACCTTAAGCAAAACTAACAACCAATTCATGATAAATAATAAAAAATAATAATATCTAAGTGTCAATCATGATTAATATTCAAATTGAGCCATCATTCATGATAAGTGAAGCCCAAAGCCCCTGGAAGATGGGTTATATTCCGTGTATGTAGGAATGACGATTGTCAATTACAAATTTAATCTTTAAAAAATGATTGGAAGAAGGGTTTCGTATTGGCAGAAACCCTAATACTCATCAGAATGGAGTATAATTTAATAAAAAATTCCACAAGAAAACATACCATCTTTTCCAATTTAACACAAAATTTCATTCCAAGCTTTTTTAAATGTATCCCTCTTGCAATATTCTGCACATTTTGATTCCCGCAGGCATCTTCGTTTTTCAACACTTTGCATTAATTTTGAAAAAAAAAATTTCTTTCACTCATTTTTAATATTTTATCCTAACCCGACTTAATTAGTTTGAAAATAAAATATCAACTGATGTCAGAAAAAATCAGCAACATGCAAATCACTTAATGAATATCAGCAGATCAGTATCACATCATTACCTCTTATAATGTAGCATGCCTCATTAAGACATTAGTTCTGCTGATAATCATCACATCAGCATTAAGGGGCCTGATGTGGCACTTGCCTTATAAGAATTTGGGATTTTTGCGTATACTTTGAAAACGATCAGTCCTAGACATTTTTATTGTACTAAAAAGTTCTTTAGAATATGAAATACTATGCCCTTCGTCATAATCACTTTTTTGACCGACCATCCATTCTAGAAATATATGCGAAAAAATCAAACTTTCACAGGTAGATTACCTTACGAAATTTCATATGGGAATTCAGCTAAGTTATCATAAGAATTCTAGTTTTTTTTTTTTTTTTTTTTTTTGAAAATACCGGATTAGCCCCGTAGTTTGCTTATACTATACTAGGGTGAGCCCGTCCGTATTGCCCGGCGATAATACAGATACCTGGAAGGGTGGGGTTCTGTGTGGGTGCAGATATTCATATGTGTTGGAGAGTGTAGGTCCTTAGGTCGACGCGTTCTTATTCAGTGCCCGAATTTATAGTAAAACACGAAAGTTTAGTATGGCAACCCTACGAGGGAGTTGCCCGATCGGTCCCATTTTCGGACTGTATTTTTAATTTTTATGAAAACGCCGTGTACAAACTATGAGCTCTCCACCTCGAAACCTTTTCAGGAAGCTACCAAGTATATAGTGAAAACCAAAACTTTTATATGGCAACCGTACGAAGGAGTTTCCCGATTGATCCCATTTTTGAACTTGATTTAAATCTTTTTTTAAGAAGGGCCCGTGTACAAGATTTCAGCTCTCTACGTCGATGCGTGAAGCAGTGAAAACGCAAAGTTTTGTATGGCAACACCAAAACGGGGGTCGCCCGATTTAGCTCATTTTTGAACTTGTATTTTCAATGTTCATGAAAACGTCGTGTGCAAAATTTCACCTTTCCACGTCGAGGCGTTTTCAGACAGTTTTCTAGATCTCGACAACAGCGCCAGCTATCGTGTACAACAGTATCCTATCTTTCAAGCTGGAACCAACCAAATATATTCACAAAATTTCATTGATATCGATTGGGCGGTTTCGCAGATCAGCGTATACGAACACAGTGACTCGCGATTTTTGTATATAAAAATTATCCTGGTCGCTTTGATTTTTATTTTTAGTCCTTCTCCCATCAAATTACGCCAAAATTAAGAAAAATAAGTACCGCCAGGGATGGAAGAATTCGTAAGCTTTGACTAAAATTCGACTTATCATTGTCTAATCCGTCGTCCATCCCTGACAACTTAATAAGTATCAATATTTTTTTTTTTTTTGAAAAAAAAAAATCACTGCATCAAGAGCAACATCCACTGCACAACCCATGCTAATCGATGTACACTCAAATGTAAATGTGGTTCTCAGTGACTACAACATTAATCCGAAGAAGGATTTTCAAAATTATTGTTTCGTTTCGACATGTTTCTGGTACATATGTGTACGAATAGGCCAGGATTTATTTATACAGTTATGGGCTACAATAGATAACTTTTTCTTTATAAAAGTTGGAGAACCCAACAAAAAAAGGCCTTCCATGATAAAATGACAGTAAACATCTAATTTAAATGTTAAATATCTCATTGAGATTTGTATTTAATACGTTCTGGAAGAAATATTTTAAAAATTTTTTAATTTAATTTTAAGAGAATTCGAAAGTCATGTTTCTTGTTTTAGTGTTCATGTGGGTACTGAAAGGTTTAGTTACCTTACCTTTTACCTATTTAGTAAAATATAGAAAATCCCAGACTATCTGTCAGTAACGAGTTCGATTCCCAGATTGCTTTAGTTACTTTAGTTCTAAGAACGGCAGCTTATCTCGTTTAGTGCAATTTTTTCGCCCCTTTGAGCGCTGCTATTTGGTATAGTAAGATGAGATACAATTTTGACAAATTTCAATCAGAAGTAGAAAATATTGTCGCGAATAAATTTTATCCATTGATTTAAATTGGTGGTACGGTTTTTACCAAGATGATTTTTAATAATTATACCTAAATAAGAAAAAATATACATTCAAAGTAAAATCTTACGGAAAAAAATTATCGGGAGTTATGCAGGAAAACGATAGATTATTTCCTACCTAACCCCAAAATCAGGATCAGTAATACAATTAATCAATTAAAAAAATAATAAACCAAAGAATGCGGGTAAACTCAAACTACACGGGGCTTACATGCGTCATTGGAACTGACGATCAGTACTAACATCGTCTATCAATTTCACTGACTAAAAACGCGTTGCGTTCGATAAACTGACTAGTCAATTCATATTAAAAATGTCGTTAAACGGTACAGACCTTCCTTTTCTGTATGCACTGAAAATGATTTATTCCTTATTAAAACTGCTCTTTGTCATTTTGCTCTAAAAAATAAAGATTACAATGTATACTAAAAATTTTTCAGTCATTTTCCATCCAAACGTGAGAAGATTAGAAATAGAAACACAAATTTCCGCTAACATCTTACCTTTTATTTTTAGTTTCTGCCATTTTAATTCTACATTTGACAGTTTAGTGACTCATTAGTAAACTAGTCAGTAGGGCTTTACACGAGCAGTGTCAGTGACGGTGTCAGTTCTAATGATGCGTGTAACTAGTGGAAGCAGTTACCGAATGTGGCAGCACATAAATACCAATATCAACAAGAGATAAAGTGCCTTTTATATAGGTATGTAGGTACTATCTATCCTGGATATAATAGAGTTCCAATCACATCTGTTGTTTTGCTGTTGTGGTTAGTATTAATCACCCAGGTTGCTGAAAGCATTATACGGTTTTGGTAGTAAAGGAGGTTGGATAACGGCATAAGGAAAGAGCTTTTCAAATCTAGCGAAGCTCAGAATCGATCGAGCTTATCACTGAAACCGATCATAAACAATAGTGTCATGCATGATCGAATTCTAACTTTAATTCGTAATAACTACGGCTTTATTGGTACATATGTATATGCAAGGTGTTTCGGATCAAAGCCTTTTAAAGTATACCACGTATTTCTCTTTATGAGAGAATAGAAAAATTGTAAGCACACTCTTCTATGTGACGCTTAATTACGTGCGATTTATAATTTTGCGAAACCAGCCATCCATGAGTTTTCCCAAGATGAAATTCCAGAAAAAGTTCTTTTCATGAAAAATATTTTCAATACCAGTTCGTAGAATTCTTTCATTAGCTGATAAAGTATAAAGAAAAATTTAGTACACGATAAGAGGAAAGGTGTCCCAACTTGTTTAAGCCTGGGTAAAGGTACGTCTATTTTTTTTTTTAAATAATGCTTATAAAAGATGGCTGATTGGCTGTACATAAGACAATTGTTGTTGATCAGTTTTATTGTGCAGAAGAAGAGCGATAGATTTTGAGTTTGGTTAGTTTTGGATGGCTCTTAACACATTTCATTACACTCTATGTATTTTCCTTCCTGTTAAAACTGTAGAATGCGTCAAATGATACTCCATCTGCTTATAAAAAATAAAAAAAAGTTTTCACTCCAAATCATTAATATTCATTGAAATGCCTAAGTCCTTGGAGACTGTCATTTCAAAACATTAATGCGACGTAGAATTGAAAAAGACAAAATCGATATTTATTAGGTTTAGTAGCCTCGAGAGATTTAAAGTAAATAAAGTGGAGACTTGCTGTCATTGGATTACACATGTATATAAAATTGTCATTATAAGTTACCTTTATCAAACCATTCCAAAATAATAATTTCACTCTTATACATTGGCAGAAGATATGTCAGGACTATAAAACAACTTCACTGACAGTCTTAATTACGAAAATAAATAAATTTTTCATTTTATGTTCGTACGTACATTTATATCGATTCCATTATGCCTTACGGTAATATGAAAGTACTTTGTTTGTCTGGCTTGACAGAAATTTGAAAATATCTCGGAGATAAGATAAAAGGTATCTCTTGGGAGAATTCAAAACAATTTTTGATTGTTTACGATCTGGTCTTGTGTAGGTGTATATGTCATATGAAAATCTTTCTGGAAGCGATAGATAAACGTACCATAACATGGTACCTAACTTTAATTAAGATTTTTCTTAAGTGTCTTCTATTGATTTTTATTTACAGCATATTTCAGAAAATCTTATTATATATGCAAATTGTAAGGGTGTTACATTGTTTTTTCATAATCTTTTATCGGCGATAACATTTTTCAAATCTTTATTTACATAATTTTACTCTAATATCATTAATTACCCTGAGGCACCCCATAGATACTATATTATTTACGCATACAAATCAATTGGTTATATTTGTCGTATAATTTGCGTGTGTGAGAAGGAGAGAAAGGGAGAGGGGAGAGAGAGAGAGAGAGAGCGGGAGGGAGAGAGAGAGAGAGATTGATAGATAGAGAGAGAGAGAGGGAAGCTTAACTATCCGATCGGTAAGAAGGTCCATAGGGACCATTTACAACTTGTGTGAGCTCACAATTTTGTGGTAACTTGCGTTATAAACGTTCCGCTTCATATATTGCATAAAAATTGCATTCTGAATCGACGCAAATAAGTTTCAGACCTATTCAAGCACTTGGTCGCATTGGCATTTTGTTTTTAAGGCATTTTCTACATAAACACAGGTATAACGTCCGTATGGACCTTGTATATAATAAAGGCGAGATAGTGGAAAAAACCTCTATATGTGTTCCTGATACAGCTGCCAGCCACTTTGAGACTGTCGTTTGACTGAGAAATACCTATTTTTGTGCTTCTTTGAGTTTTATTATTTAATTTTTACGTCAATTAAGTTGGGACCGCCATTTCATGGTAGAAAAGTTTTGAATACGTCAAAATTTAAGGCTCAATTAGCGCTAATTTAGTGCTACTTCCACGAATTTAATGCTCTTCTATTTTTCAAAAAAATCCATGGATAATCCCACTTTATTAAAAGTTAGGACCACCACTACTGAGAATAGGTTAAATGATATTGCTACAATAGTGTGCACTGCATAATATTTGAGGGCTCAATTAGGGCTAATTTAATGCCACTTCCCGAATTTAATGCTCTTCTATTTTTTGAAAAAATCGATGGATAATCCAAGTTTATTAAAAGTTAAGACTACCCTTACTGAGAATAGGTTAAGTAGCATTGTTACAATAGTGTGCGCTGCATAATATTTTAGGGCTCAATTAGGACTAATTTAATGCCACTATTGCACACTTGTAACAATGCTACTTAACCTATTATCAGTAGTGGTGGTCCTAACTTTTAATAAAGCTGGATTATCCATGGATTCTTTTAAAAAGTACTAGAACATTAAATTCGTGGAAGTGGCACTAAATTAGCCCTAATTGAGCCCTAAATTTTGACGTATTCAAATCTTTTCTACCTTGAAATGGCTGTCCCAACTTAATTGACATTTGATTTATTCGAGTTTACAATTTTTTTCGTTTTTTCCAGTCTATAAGTTGTTTGTTTTATTAATTTCGTTGAATCATTTTGTGTGTCCGCCTTTTTGCTATACATCAATGGCAGACGATGATTGTGATGTTGTGAACTTAGTTCTAAATAATACAACGAGCTACCAATGTTTGACGGCGGTAGAAAAACGTAAGACCGATGCAAAATGTCGGGCTTTATGGAGGCTGAAATGAGCGATAATGACGAACCTTTTAGCTATGGCGATGACGATATCAACCTTATATATCGGACAGAATATAACAATGATATGTCCCATATCGAAGGCGACGCAAATTTTGAAATCGATGACGAACAATTCGATGATTCGTTGCTTTTTTTCACAAGCTGAGCCTGACGCTGCTTACTTTATATAAAAAATAGCGTGAAATGGTGCATGGATTAACAACCTAGTAGTCGTATTCAAGCTCATAATATTATCTTTATCATTATCTTTCGTCCAATGATCATCGAAGACATTGCACACATTATCATACATACGCGAAACGAATCGAGGTAGCAGCTTCATGAGCTTCATGAAATAAAGGAAATTCCACCAAGCAGAAGCAATGGAAAGCATTGACCCTGAAAGACTATGATGCATTTGTGGCTGATAAAATCCAATGCCGAGCCTGTAAAGGAATTATGGGACTCAACTTATGCTCCAATATTCAAACTTGCTTTATCGCATGATCGTTTCGGTTTGATGACGGGAATTCACGGCCGCCCTTTCTGATATTGGTTCAGGCTAATTTTGAAGCAGCTTACACTTCGCGCAGTTCGGTGACCGGCCAAATATGGAATAAAAGTATGGTGATTATGTAACTTGAAGTCTTTCTACCTACTCCAGGGCATTATTTATGGTCGAAAGGTGCCAGGTAAAGAACCTGTGTCGGTCCCATTACCATATATGCCGAAAAAAAATTTCAACGTTGGAAGGGGCAACGCGATTGATGGGATAAATGCATTTTTGTTGGAACCATACGAACAAGCAAATCATATATAAAGCAAATTTCTGACACACACTATGCGTAGCCAATTCTGCATTTTTTTTTTAATGAGCTAATTAATTTCGAATGCAGCATAATAAGATGAGTTTTCAGTCTTTACAGTAAGTCGAGTTAGTTTTTATTCAGGGCTTAACCCACAGACTGTAACCACAGCTAATTCGGGTAAGCCACAGGGATATAACTTTCGACCTTTTTATTTTATTCATAAATCATGTCCACAACGCACTTATTTTATATGTAATTGCAACACAATCTAAGCAAAGCTATTGAATGGTTCAGTATCAACTCTCTTCATGATTCCTATATTTACAGCGAAGTCTTTCTTAACCCATAAGTAGGCACATGAGGTCAGAGCAATTTTAACCACGAAAAAAAAGATGTAGAACTCATTCTCCCCCGACCTTGGGTCTTACAGTAGCTTTTCATCTTAGAATACTATTTTGAAAATCGTCCTACTCGAGCCGCTACGTTGTACCATATGTGCCACTTTCGTGATTTTTTTCGTGAGCTAAGTTTTTTTAGGTATATCTTTCGAAATTTTGACATTTTATAATGTTTTCGAATGAGTTCTAGCGAAAATGAATAAAACTTATGTTGAGATTGCAATGGTGTAGTGTAGTGGTTCAACAAGGATGTGGGTTCTTTAGCTATAAAAAGGGAAATTTTTATATGAGGTAAAGAGCTGCACACTTAAGACAGCTATTGTTGAGCTCCCAATAATGTTTTCTAAATTGGATCCTTTTTATTTTAAGCTCTGATTTCTTTTTTATTTTTTCTGTAAACGTTGTGTCTACTTCAGATGAGTATTATTATGCGAGAATCAATAAAACTTTTTGGTTGCCGGCAATCGAGATTCAAACCTTAGCACCTATTCCGATTTGAACTTTCATGCCCTACCCAATTGGTCAATAGCGATTTGCCCAATTTTTTTAGTAAATTAACTTTTCATTTTGGAGAAGCTACGAATATACATAAATAAATAGTTTTACTGAAGCATTCGTGGCCTAGAATTGAACGTAGGCTGTGGTGATGGTGAACCCAGTTATTAACCGCCGCATGTACCAATTCGTTTATATCGTTGTCTGATCATAGCTTTTTGTATTATTTATTTAGTTGTATAGTAATACCACTTTAACTCCATTTTTATTACTTTTTCTTCATGAATACCAATAACATTTAAACTAGGATGAAAAAATTCTCATATATGGTTCAGCATAGCAATGAATAGTAGATTCAATCGCCCCCTGCATATGGACATATGATATATGTTTCTAAAATATCGTTTAATTTATTTATAGTAAAAGAAAAACAGTTTAATAGTTTTGAAAAGTACTTGAAAAAAATCGCAATTTCAGTTTCAATTAATATAATTAAAAAAAATTTAAGTGGCTAGTTAAATTGTATGTTCGACATATACAAACACTTTTTTTTTGATTTTGTAATTTCATTTACCTTTTTAAAGTTTACTTTCCAATAACCAAACTCTCCACACACAACAAAAAATTGAAGTGCCTCATGTGAAAATCGAAACCCAATACAGAAAAATAATTTTCAAATGCAACTAAAATGTAACACCCACCTTCATGTCGTTTTCATTCTACAACCAATCTAAGTAAGTGCATCACAAGTTAATAACTAAAACTTCATCATTATTAAATATGTTACTGAAACCGGTAGTAAAAATATCGCATAAAAGTCGTAACATTAACGGCAAAGCTTTCATATGACACTTTTATGACTGCCGTAATAACATCATCATTGCCGCTAGAGCCCAGAGTAAAGGAGTTCTCCCACTTGCATGGATAAATTGGACTGTTAGTTTTGTTACATCAATACTTCTTGCATACAACTAATAAGATAACCACCTAGAACAGAAGCGGAAAACATAAGAGCGTCCTCTTAATGACACTAAAGTTTCCTTAAGTGGGAGAATAAACAAAGGTCGAGGCAATTTGCATTTAGCAAGGCTATGGAAAGTGGAACACACTTTTCTCAAGAGCCAGCCAGCTGCCTTTGCCTCAATAAAACTTTTCAATTTTTCTGGTGTTTTCCGTTTTTTTTTTATTTTTTTTTATTTTTTTTCTAAGGTGTTAACGGATTTGACGATGATGCTTCGGCATTGAAGATAATAAAGACCTGTGGTCTTTCTACTTTAAAGAAAATGATTAGTATCGGTTGGGAATTTATATGATATAGAGATACATGAGAGATATATGAGTTCAATTTTTTTTCGATTCGATTTCAGATGGAAAATTTGAAAAAGAAGCATATTTCAAACTGTGACGTATACAGGGTGCTTCCGATCAACGTATGCTACATGATCTTTGATCAATTTAGTGTTCCATATTAACCTCCCTATACTCTCTCCATCAATGTCAGTTTAGAGTTTAACAAATTTAAAAATATTCATGATCTTTGATGTTGGATGAAACAAGCATAATTAATGAAAAAAAAGCAAGTCACAGCGTCAACGAATCAATACAATAGAATTCTCAAATTCAGCTCATATTTGTTATTTGGCCACAACATAACCATTTTTGTCATGAAAATTAATTTAAGGACATTTTTGTATGGGTAGCATTTTTTTTAACAGGCGTAAGAAAATGTAAGAACGCAGATTCTCACTTAATTAAAAAAATTATTTAAGTAGATAATCGAAGGCGTTGGAGAAACCAAAGTATCAAACGCAACAGATGATAATGAGACGAAAGTGGAGCTTCTAAATCCAATCAAATCTAATTCAGCAAACAAGACAGTCAGACATGAAAGTAGGGAGAGTAAGATTATAAAATCTATTAGAGATAAGGTCAGTAGAAGAGGTTTAATTGTATCCAAGGCGGATAATGGTAATACCATTGTTATTCTTGATAAATTAAATTATATTAACAAAATGCAAGAGTGCTTAGAGCAAATGAATGTTAAAATATTAAATCGAGATCCGACCAGAATATTTAACCAAGAGGTGATTAAATCAGTAAATAGAGCAAATAATATATTAACTAGAATAGATAAATTTAAACTCAAGATTTCGAATCCGTGATCTCCCGTTTTATATGGACTTGTTAAATTACACAAAGAAAACAGCCTATTAAGACCTGCGGCTTCATCTTGTCAAGTTCCCGCACAAGCTCTATCAAAGCACTTAGCTAAATTAATACCTTCCTCCCACAATATTCCATAAAAAATTCCGATGAATTACTAGACAAACTTAAAAACTCACAGCTTCCGTGTAATTCGAGACTTGCGTCGTTTGATGTGTGTAATTTATTCCCATCTATACCGTTGGTAAAACTTAAAAATATCTTATTTGAAGATATTAGAACAAAAATTTAACCCTCTGATAAAGCCAATGAGCTGATAGATTTGACGGAAACACGTTTGTTTAAACCAAAACTATTTTTATTTTGATGGACAAATGTACTCAGAGGATAAGTGACTTGCTATGGGAAACCCTGGTTCCCCCTTCTTTGCAGAATATTTAATGTTCCACCTTGAAAAGAAACTTTTTCCATCATCTAGTTATTTATTAAAACATGTTTTAGTTTGGTTTAGATATCTGGATGATATATTTTGTATTTTGACAGGTTCAGAACGACAATTAGACATGCTTCAAAATACATTGCTGAACAAATTAGATAACGATATAAAATTTACGATATAATTAGGAAGCAATAAAAATAACTTTTTAGATTTGACTTTACAAAAACAAAATATTAACTTGGTCTGTGATATATATAGAAAAGATACCTTCTCAGACTCTGTAATTCCATATTCCTCTAACCACCCACGCAATATAAAAATGTCAGCTTTCCATTCCATGATACATAGATTAATTACGATCCCATTATCGCAGCACGCATTTAATAAAGAATTTAAAACAATTTCGAAAATAGCACAACATAATGGGTATCACAAACGACATATTTACAATTTATTATTTAAAAAAATACAAAAGCATTCAATTCAATTTTTATATGCTGGACACAGATTAGAATCCCAAGCTAAAATATGAAGAAAAATCGCATTTATCCAAAATACTGAGAAGGATATCAAAAAATTTTAACTTCCAAAGATATTAATCCCGCTTTTTTCTGTAAAAACACATTACAAAATTGCGTCTTAAATCATAAAATAAAACCAAAAATTGATGCACTAGTAAAAAGCGGGGTATATCAAATTAAATGTAATATGATTGTTCTGGAATCTATGTAGGTAAAACGAAGCGAACTCTAAAGATTAGATTAACTGAGCATATTGCGGGAGCTCGAAATATAATGCCACAGTCTGCTATCTCCAAACCTTTAAAAGAGCAAGAGCATGAATTCAAACAGCGTTAAAATTTTACATAATATAGACGGAGGAGAAATCTTGTCTAGAGCAGGAATTTTTGAAATAAAAAAACCAAATATATTGGGCAAAATATAGTTAATGATCAGCTAGATTTTACGAACAATAGTCAGCTTTAAGATCCAACAAATTTTGTAGCCGGTGGGAATAATCAGTCGATAGCCTGATGATGCCTCGATAGCCGCACTCTTATAAAAGACATTTTTTAAATAAATAGTTAAAAAGTTAACAAGTGTTTTTAATTAATCATAAAGTATCAGCAGTGATTAAATAGTTTGTCTGAAATAAAAACAAAATAAATAGAAACAAACAATCATTTCTGCATTATGAAAGTACTTACCTTATACCCTCGATATATTGTGTCCATATTGACTTAATTTTTAATTAAAATGAGTCAAGTGTGCAGTGTTTCACACAAATGCAAGGACTCTTTTCCATCATTTCAATTCAATTTTAAATGGAGCAAATTTTACTTCATATCAGTGAATTCCAGTAAAAGGGCCACATACTGCCATTAGGAAAGTGGAAAAATTTTCCAAAACAATTGAATTGATTGTTAAACAGAGAAAACGGTAAGGATGTCTCGATATTACTAATTCCTTTATTTTAATTAATATCAAAAATAGCAAACCATGGCACTGGCATCATTATTTGGATACAAGATAGTGGTATTTGTTAAAAAGCAGGTGAATGCAAACGTAGTTTAATATTCGCATGGTTGAGAAGCAAATAACAAAGTAAATTGGCCACAATCAGTTGTAGGATCTTTGAGAAAAGATACAAATTCTATTCCAGAACCTGACTGGTTCCGATATAAATGTGTTTTAAAAAAGCACTACTTGTAATATTGATGAAGCGATTCAATGGGATGAACAGTTAAATACTTCCAGTGATACTGAAGCCGAACTAAAGTAATGAACTTCAATTCTTGGTTGTATCATTACGTAATTTCAACTATGAGGGATTTCGTTCAACGTGCCCATTTAGTATAATTTACTTTGAGATTACATATTTTGGGAATTCGGACTTTGAGGGCGAAAATAATCGAATAGGGAATTATTTAGAAAATATTTTCGTTATCTTGCCTTCAATTTGGGAAATCCAACTATAAAGTCCATTCATTTCTTTAAATTTGACATCAAAACAAGGGCGGATACAACGGGAGGCTATCGCTGTGATCGCCCCCCCCCCCCCCTAGTAAAATCAAAATTTAAACTCTAAAGATCTCCGTTCTAATTAAATTAAGTTAAAAATATTTTTAAAAATTTTTTTTTAAAAAGACTGCTTCAAAATCCACCCCAAAAAATAGAAAATATTTTTTCCCTGCAGTTAATGAGTACATCAAAAAAGTTCTTTAGAGTTTCCCTTCCATTTTGAAACTATATCAAATTTGTGTATAAATTTTAAAACTTTTAGGGTGTACAAAAAAAGCAAGATCTAGGCAGCTCAAAATTTAACACTACAGTAAATAACAATTTCTCCATTCTTTGTTTACCTGGAAATTTTCAAAATTTAATTGAATGGAAAGTAAAGGAAAACTCTAGAGAACTCTTTTGACTTAGGTATTCATCAAGTGAAGTGAACATTATTTTCTATGTTTTTAGTGCGAATGTTAAAGCAAAGTTTTTTTTATATCTTATCGCCTGAATACTGTTTTGCCCATACGCAAAAATGTATTTTTAAGATAAATGCAGCTAAAGTTGAGACCTTTATTATAAAATACTGTTCGATACTTTTTTTTTAAAATTTACATAAAACTCAGTTGCCTTCAGTCTACTTATTTTTTGAATTATTTTTGTTTCAATTTCAATTTCCGTTAAAACTTCATTAACTTGAACCTATGTTGATAATGGGGCACAACTCGATTTCCAAATAATATAGTTCTTGAATGATATGGGGTAAAACAATTTACTAATAAAGTTAAACGAAATATTTTATTACTTCAACATCTTTATTTAGCCTTGAATATTTTCTATGTTTTCTGAACAAAAATACATTTCTTCATTCACAATGAATATAATTTTATGATTTTTTTACCGAACAAAGTTTATATTTGTTCAAGTAGACCATTTTGGTATTCTTTGGTACAAACGAAACGCAAAACACTGATTTTTTCTTTATTCTATCACACAATCATTTGATTTAAGGCGGAAAAGTTTAAGTCTTGGTTCGACTCATTAACAGGTCCCAAACAACAGAATTAAGTGACTCGAAAAAGAAATTAATGAAAAAAGAGAGAATGCAAACAAATTACTCCATTGAAATTTCGCCGCTATAAATAAAATAATTGTGTGATAAAAAAAATAAAAAAAAAACTTTTTTTACTTTCCGTTTGTTTGAATTCCAAAAACACCGATTTGAACAAATATTACTTCATTCAGAAAAGTTAATAAAAAAAAAGATGAAAATACAAAACAACAGAAACTAAATTAAATACGCAATAGCTAAATATCACTCCTTATTTGAGCATTAAAATTGTTTGGAAATAATTGCTATTTTTTATTTAAACGAAGCTCAAACTACATTTATTTGAAAAACACTAGTAGCAAAATAAAGCAAGAAGTGTATAATGTTGGCCGCTAACCGGTCCGGTATCCTCGCATTCAGGTAATGCTTAATGGCTTGTATATTCCGGGTGGTCCGAGAACAGAACGATTTTCTATTTAATGTGGCACCAAATTTTATTATATTAAAAAAAAAATAAAATCCCGCGATATCTGGATGTTAATGAAATGTTTGTGCTGAAACGGAAAGAGAAGCTATACGGGGCGGTCCACAACTGATGGTCCAACTTCAGGACGTTGAGTTATGAAAGAACAAAATGTGTTATTTTTGATAGTCGAATAAGATAAAATACTAAAAAATTTGCGAAAATTACAATTAAGGAAATTAGACTTTGTCTCCTATGTATTACATAGATTTCGTAACTGCGCAATATTTTAACAGAAAATTAACTTGAAAGATATTCTTCTCTTCATCAGAAATATTTTAAATGTAATGGAGTATTTAGTGGAGGAAAAATTATATTAAAATTTTCATAAATAGCCAAAATTTGGATTCCACATTTAACTTGTAGTCCCATAAGTTGTATGTAAGAACACACCTTTATATTGCAGCATTACCAGATCTTTGATTTTAGAGAAGAAATTTCTGCTTCTAATTTTACTGTAAGGAATGAGAAATCGTTACAGAAATAAATGAAAATGATAAAATGCCTGAAAATACAGGTGAAGATGTGAAATTTATATAAGGAAATGTTTCTGGTATCATTTTGGTGAAAATCTTTTTAACAATTAAAGACCTACATAAATTCTCAATAAGAGAGCTTAAATCGCTTTTTTTCTGAATGGTAGTGCCTTCAATATGTGTTTTATCAAAGACCATATAATTGAAAGAATATTCTTCTCCAATATCGAAAAGTGTTTTATATGGCGGGTCGTGTCGTGAGGAGTGTTGGGAATTGGAGGAAGTTTCAAAATTTTTCAACATGAAAAGTTGATCTTATGTTATACTTTTCGTTAATTGTGCACTATGTACCATTATTACTTTAACTTTAGAATATTAGATAAGTCAGCAGTGAACGATCATGATCTACTTTGAAATGCATGCAGTTGGTAGTAAAATGACAGATGCAGAGTGTAAATGTACTTTATTGTTCGGCGTTGCAAATGTTTTTATAAATTTTACGACACTTTTGTTGAGAGTATGAAACTACGAATAATACTAAACAATCTCTCTCTATTGAATACATATGTAGGGTAGATGGGGGATAGTTGCAACAAATTAATTATTTCAGTTAATAACTCCGAATTTTAGGTAATAAGAAAAAAAAATATTTAATTTTAGAAAAAGATCAATATGTTGGGAAGTCATAAAAATTAATAAACTTTAAATCTTATGTTTAGTTTTTTTGCAAAATAGGAAATTTTTTTGAAGAATTTCCCATCATGCAAAGTACCCAATGTTAGGGGTTACTTTCAACATTAGATGGGGCATATTGAAACTACTTCTAGTGTTATATAAATCGAATCAACTTAACTAAAAGTGGATTTTATCCCTGAAATTTATTTATATTTACAGTTTAAAGCTCTGTCAATAGTTCTATTAGTTGTTTTGACTTACATTGTATTACCTTAAAGGTTAATAATATAACAAAATTTAATCTTGGCGACATATATACGTCCCAGCCGTTTTTATTTTTAATATACACATGCATATATTACAGAAAATAACCATAAACAAAATTTAAGAATATTTCATCGAAAAAATGAAACAAAAAAAATAAAAACTAAATCATACTTTAGTGTTCTTAGCTGTTTGTTGCAACTCGCCTTAAGAAAATAAAATTTAATACACTGTAAAATAATAAATCACTGCATCCATACACTTCTGCGCAGAACTAAACCATAAAATACATATTAAAAAGTGTAATAAGATGTAGTAAGAACTTGCCAAGAAATAATGTATACTTACTTGGAAAGATAAAGTCAACGTTAAACAATTTTTACAAAATCAGTCCAAAAACAAATTTTTCCGTACTGCTCCTTGTCACGGTTTATGAGAGACTGGAATAAGCAGATTGAATGAAACATCTAAGGTATATGCTGAAGAATATGATTGAAATGGGCGTACGAGTTTTGGTTAAAATTGTTTCCGAGAAGCTAAAATTGCACTGTTTCAAGTTGCCACTGTTGCATCTATTCCCCATTTCCCCTACGAAATAATTTGTATTTAACATTTTATATTACCAAAGTAATCTCATATTTCGTAAACTACGAAGCAAGCTTCCACAATCACAAGAGTACTTGCGTTCTTTTTACGAAACGTTTTAAAGATTTTTAGAATATTTGTTAAAATGCGTTATAAATTCTACAAAAATTCTTCAGATCGAGATTTTACAACAGCTTTGGAAAATATTTTACAATTGCTTTTTTTTTGCTGAGCTTAGGAATTTTCTTTAATTTATTTCTTATTAATACTGGTGAAATATTTTCAAACAAAACCAACCAGGCACTGAACTGAACCAGAACCTTTCAGATCTACACCGAACTTAGCCCTGTCCCGAACGGGGACAAGCTGAAAAGAATGCAAGAAAGTAGAATATCTGAAAATGTTCATGCTTTATGATTTTAATAAAAAAATAAACCATTTCAATAAAATAATTATAATGTCCACACATCCCCACTTTAATTACAAATACTTTCGATTTGACGTTTACCTCCGAACCGTAACCACAAATTTTCATGGAACAAGAAAGTTGACACCCGGTGCAGAAACCGAACGTGCGGAACCAGTTCTGTGTCGGTGTGGTGAAGAAAACACTTTGGGTATAGGAACCGAACTAGTTACGGTTCAGTTCAGGTGAAAAGAATTCACCATATGTACGTGTGGCTTAGTTTGTGTCCAATATTATTTTATGTATAACACATAATTAAGTTCCATATTGTTTCAAATTATCTACAGGGGTGTATCAAATTTTTCATTGTCTCAAATTCAATTAGTCTTTTATTTCACCACTATATGTATGATATAACATTATTAACAATGTGCTCATGATTCTATAAATGTAAGGTTGTCGCTAAGTAATATAATATAAGTAATCGATTGTTTTTTGTTCAAATTTTAGCATTAACATATTTTAAACCCCCCCCCCCCCCCCCCCGTGAAAATGTCAGGATCCGCTCTTGCCTTAAAGTTAAACAAAATTTAGGTAAAAAGTAAGGTAAGGATGATGCCAGTAAATGTATAGACTCTGGTAACCACTCCAATAGAATCCAAAGTTATTAATCATTGGAAAGGTATTAATATTTGGAACGAAAATTCGGATGGTGCTTGTCTTGATTCCTTGTCCGATCGAAGTAATAGAACTTTTATGTAAGTATATGTATAGATATAAGCCCCGTTGCATATTACAATTGCTTTCACGTCTCCATCGTCTCCATATATAGCTTTTGGTATAGTCAGGTTTCGATCTATAATACCATATCTGTTTACAGTGTCCAGTCCTATATGAAGGACAATGTAGTTATTGATAAAACATTCAGGTGCTATAGTAATCAACTGTTCAAGGTTTTGTCTTGACATATTAAACAATGTCGCAAGTCTCTCGTTGAAATCACCACTTCACAGTTTTGTGAGAAAAATACCTAAAGCGGTTCTTGGATTTTTACATCTCTTGCTTAGTGTGGCAGTTTATTCCAACATGGAATCGAATTGATCGCAATTGCGTCCGGCCAAAAATGAATGTGTTCATTAGGCACAGTACCTGTCGTGTTAAAATCTAGTTTAAAGCCTCCTTGTAAATCGTTCCTTATCATATCATTAATGTCACTATGCTGGGTTGCATTGTAGTCATGAGTGACATTGCAGAATTGAGGTAGTTCGGTTCAGTTATTACTCCTTAGGTGTTCTCGACACATTCTAACACCATCGGAATATACAACTTGTATTCACAAAATATGTGTATCTTTTTAACTTCTGGTATTTTATGATGGGTCTGATTAGGACAGTTTCTAAGTATAAAATGCGTGGGAGTGTTAGGTCGTAGCTCTAACAGCTAGCGGAGGGAGAAGAGGGAGGAAGGAGTGAACGCAAGATCAGTTTCTGGATTGCATGTGACGCTGACTCGTTCCTACTGATGCACAAAATTTGAATGGATTATGAAATAACAAAAAAATACGTTATTTCGCTATTGCTAAAACTGACATGTATATAGTACAGTGTAACTCTGAATGCACTGGGATTTAGAGCTGAGTGCAATACTAACTTTTATTCAGCTCAGAAAAAGCTATCCAACGATGTATTATACATGGCTATTGGAGGGGGTACCAAAATTTTGGATCATAATTTGCCTCAGATTTAGGAAATTTTTCTTATTTATTTCCCTATTTTTACTCATTCAGGTAAATTTAAAAGAATTTATAAGGTTATTTTTTATTTTTTGAATATTACTTTGAAGGTCTAATTTAAGGAATTATTAAGTAATATTTACTTCCTAATTTACCTCAAAAGAGAGTGATTTTGAGGATAAACTCTTAAGTCTAGTTTCGGTAATTTTAAGCGAAATATGTCGATCGGCTCTTGATGATAGGAAATTCAACCACTAATGTTACTTGAGATATGCAAATATATAAAATGCATTGATGTCTCCTATTTTAAGCACCTATAGCCGCGATCAGACTATAATTTATTTGTCTATATTAAACCTGATAATAAAAGTCCAAATACATTTCATATCTTAAAGTCTAGCGTACTACATACATACATATGTACTTATATATAAAAAAATAAATGTAATTAATTACATGCAAATTTATATGCAAACATAAAGACTACAAAGCTACATATCTGTCTCTTTCACTGGCAAAGAAAGCGATGGGCACATACCCAAAATTACAATCAACCAAAAATTTAATTTCGGTCATGTCGTTGCCGGATAGTATAAACAAACAAAAAATCTCCTTTTTTCGCATATATAACACAAAATTTTTCTGGCGGTATCCTTTGTTGTGTAATGATATAACTTGGAACTGAAGAATTTTTTTATTTTCATTCTAATCTACTACGATATCGCGATTCTTGCTCTGTAAAGAGATAATAGTTCAGTTTTGAGGATAAATATTTGGTTATTAATATTTTGTTTAATGCATTTCACCTTTATAAACTACCACTTTTATCATATTTCCCATAATAATTTGTTTTTATCTTCTTTTTTTTTTAGCAGCAATCTCTGCAAGTGTCCAATCATAACAACATACAACAAAATATTCTTACCCAATGGTGAATCCATCTAAAAACTCAACTCATCTTAGTACATATATTAACCACTCTGATTTTCGGCATAACGAAGGAACATTATAATCAGACTACAATCAGACTAAGACAACAGCAACAACAACAAATACATTATAAAAGAAAAAGAATTTCAAAAATACAAAAAGAAAAAACCTCTAAGTTTTTTGCATAACTTTTACTAACTGAAAAAAACAAAACAAAAATTCTGTTCCAGCAACAAAAACACTGAACAGGCAATTTTCCACTTAAAACTATTTCTGATATCTTTAAGAAGATTTTTTTCTGTTCCTTCTTAATTTGCATGCAAATAAAAAACTTTTAATTAAACTTTATATTTGAAGAATTGTGGAATTCATTCGAGGCTTTTGTGTATAAAATTATCATGAGAATTTTAAGAAAGAAGTGTTAAGTAAGGAAAAGAAAAAGAAACTTATCAGTTTCGATTAATGGAAAGTGTTGAACGGAGTGTTACCGGAGCCAAATGGCGGCCATACAATTTTTGTGAGGGCGGCTAACAAAGGGTGTCGACCACCCGTCGTTGTCGTCGTTATCGTCGCGCGAACAATCAATAATATTTCTAATTAATAATGACTAGAAGGAATTAAAATAAAATTGTGCACTGAAATGGTGGAATTGTATTTGTAAGAAAATCTTTACAAAAAAAAACAAAAAAAATCTAATCAGCATCGGACGTCATTCATTATTCTTCTTTTATCTTTGGTGTTTCATAGAAAAGTTTTTCCGCATTATTCGATTTAAGATTTTAGGAACGTAAAAGTCTGAATAACGGAATTTATTAGGAATTGCTGTAAAATCGAGTTAAAAAAAAAAATAAAAATAAATGAAATAAAATAATATTAATAATATTAAAGAAAGTGTGCTTGTGAATTATTTAAAGGAAAAAGTGTTGTTGTGTTGGTATCCAGTATTTAATCCATTGAAAGTGGAAAAATAAAAGTTTTGGCAATTCCTTTGATTATAATCACGGCTGCATACGTATAACAAAGTGTTAAAGGATCCCCACCTTCATGTAGAAGGGGGTCCTCCAAACTGGCGCAAGGCTGCCATTTGCAGGCGATGCACCGTTTTGCGGATCGACTGTAAGTATTTTTTGAAAATGTTTTCTTCTTTAATTTTTGTAAATTTTTAAGTTTAATAATTTATTTATTTATTGCTAATAATATAACAGTTATAATATGACCACTTAAAATATTGAAAAAACAAAAATACAGACCAAACAGTTTAAAAGCATTTCTATGGAACTGAAAAATTTTGTTGTGCAAGTATTTCTGCACTCACTAAAAAAAAAAAAAAAAAAAAAAATTGGAAATACCTAACATAGTATTGGGGTGACAATAATATTTTCTAGCTTTTTCCACTGTAAAATCCTTTTGGTTCTTCTGGCCGTACAAATTAGTTTTTCATATATTCTCCATAATAACACACAGTTTAATGGTACCCCAAGAAACATTTCCCCTCTTTTCAAGACAAATTGACTTCGAGTCGGGCAGCGACTAATTGTGGTTAAATTAATATTAAGAGAATTGGAGGACGTCGTATGGATATAAATTTTAGGGAAATTAGGGAATATTTCCCTATAGGGCAGAATCCATATTTCCTTGATTTGGTAAATCTGGAAAAATCTTTTATTGAAAAATATGGAAATAATTTTTCGAAAAACATCAACTCGCTTTAAAAATATTGTTTCAAAAAATAATAATTTTAAAGTTTTTTAAATTATTCTTTAATTTATCCTTTAGAAGCTTGAAATTAATTTACATATTCTTAAATCGTACTGAAATTAAAAACAATTCATTTATTTGGGTGTTTTTTTTTTTTTAGTAACTCTGGAAAAAATTAACTTAAGCTATTAGCAGTTTTGAAATTTTTCTATTTATTCCCTTAATATATGGCAGCCATGTTTTGTTAAATAAATATGGCGCATTATTATATTAAATTTTCCGTATACGACGACTTTGCTGTGTGCTGGGGCGAAATAACCAAAATTTTTTACTTCCAGGGCAAAAATCCCCGATTAGGTAATCTTGTGTTCAAAATTTCACCTTAAAATGACTGTTATACAGACATTAAAAACAAAGAAGCCTGTAGCGCTCTTTTATCCAATTTTACTAATCAACAGATGACACTTAATCTATTCTGGGAAAAAAGTTTGTCGGAAAAATATGCAGTTATTGCGATTTAAAGAAAAGTCGTGAAAAAAGTAAATATTTTTCATTGATTAAGAATTAAAAGTGTTGAAGTTCTATTCTTTTTATATCTTTGGACTCCAGCTAAGGTTAAACTTGTGTATATGTACCTACTATTATAAATCGTGCATCATGTGGTGAATTGTGCATCTTAAAATATTCCCCAGGCAATTTTGTTTCTTTTGCAAGGGTACATACCTTGGACACTTCAAACATTTTCACCACGGACATATATCAAAAAGCCATTAATCAGCTTTTAGTTAAAAAACATTTTATTTTGTGAACTTATTATTTTTACACTATAGTAACCAAGCCCACGGACGTTCATAAGATATTCTGAGGAAATTTTCCTGTCCGAAAAATTAATTCCGTGAAATATTCCCAAGAATGTCACGGTGCAAAAGTTACGCTGTCCGAGAAAAGTTTGCCATTTATTCCAAAGAATTTCTTAAGAAATCACAAGAATAATGTCCTTGGAAATTTAGCGAATATATTCCACGGATAATTTATAGAGGGTTTGTTCGGATATTCTGCTTCAATTTCTGTAGAAATAATATAAACAAAATCTTTAAAAGTTTAGGATTTTAAAATTTTCATTCAATTTCTCTGAACTAGAATAAATAAAAGGCATTTTAAATATATTATTGTTAACTGAAATAAAATTTATTTTAAGAAATTCATTAAAAAAAAAAATCAACAAAACAAATCAATTATACGAAAAGAAATCTTAAATTTAGTCAGAGCGGCGTGTTTTTCCTCCAGTTTCTCTGTGAATGGAAACGTTATTTTTCTTTAAAGTAATTAAGTAACTAAATTTGTATTTTACTTTACTATTCTTCTGTTCACTTCTCTCCGTACGGCGTCTTTTAGTCTACAGGGTGTTTTGCGAAATATATATTACGCATCTGTTCCCTGTGGTACTCCAAATCTCTCCGCGCAAAATTCTAAAAGTAAATAGTAAATTTTGCTTTACTAGAATTATTTATTGATAAAAAGAATATTGTTACCTTCAATGCATTTACAATACTTTACAAGAACGCAACACTAAAGGCATCTGATTTCAATTCAATGAAACCATTCAGTTTCATACCAAAACCGTAAACACTTTTCCCTACAAACAATAAAACAAAGGAATTTCATTAGATAACGTCTGGATATAGTGCAGATTTATTCTGAAGAATATCCATAGCATATCCAGATTTTTCAGTTCCACTGTTAATTCACACGTTTTCTAACAAATAAAAAAGAAAAAGTTGATAAAATAAAAAGAACGATAAATTTACATAAAATTTAGTTCGGTAGTTGTCCGCTGATTTTCCAATAAAGTAGAGAGTACGGAAATTTCTTTATAGGTACAAAGTGAAGATTTCAATTTCTACTTTTTCTGCAGTATGTCCATACTTTCTCCATATGCTTTCATATACGGAATTCTTCAGAAAAATATTGGACAAATCAAAGAACAGTTTTAAATATTGTTCACAATTGTCCAGCGCTTTTCTAATTCTTATCTCATGTAAAATATCTGTGGGCATTCGCTAGATTTTCCTAAGAATAGCAAAATAGGTCGGGTAAAATTTCGAATATAGTAAATATATCGTTCTGTGTTAGAATTTTTTGGATAAATATTGGAATTCCGTCCAATGTTTTTATAGTATAGTTAGGAAAATGTTAGGACATCGGAATTGTATTAATAGGGTAAAACATCGCCTTTATTTATTTATGTATAAATAAAAAATTATTTTCCCATTTTCAAGTGGTGATTTTGCATTTCTGGCCGTGAATGAAATTTTTTTTATTTTAATACTTTAAAGAGATCTTCCCAAGAAATCGCACCCTTCAAAATTACGCAGGTGATTTGTGGCATATCCAGATATATACATAAATATATACTTATACTTAAACTCACCGTCCTTTTCTCTATCTTGTAAGATAAATGATCAAAAAGAAACCTTTAATTTCCATAAATATTGCATTGATCGAATACACCTACTTGAAATTTTACCTTTGCCATAAATTAAAATTCCGAATTAACCCAAGCGTGAGCCAAATGTATTTTATTATTCTCTCAAATCTCAAATTGTATGTATATATAAATCTATATATATATATTTATGTATTTACTCATTTAGGTCTTGTTCAGTTTCGGGCAGTAGATCTGTATAATTTTAAAACTTCTGAAGGACTAAAGTCAAACAAAACTTATTTGCATATCTAAAGGAATTTGCTTTTGAAGTAAATAGGGTAAGATACAGAGGCACAAGAATACCGAACCCAAGGAGTAAAATTCAAAACTATGTAGGGAGGTATAACAAAAGTACATCTTGGAATTGGGGGGAGCGAGAGGACATACCTACTCTTATATATACAACACAATCCAAAATAGCGTCGTACTTTACATAGGTCCAACGCCGCCTATTATATTTGTCCCTGTTGAAGGAAATTAATTAAAAGTAAGAAGTAAAAATTTCACCTTACAAAAATGCTAATAATTTTGTTTGTGTTGTTTTTCTAAAATTTTTGTTTTTGTTGCTTTCTTTTGCTACAGCTATAATAACCGCTGTGATGAAAGATAATTTCTAAAGAGATTTTTTTATTAAGATTCACCGCCATTCATTTCAAGTCAAGTAAAACCCTCGACTTTAAGTATTTACTTTTATTTCAATCGATTTTATTGACGAACTGTACTGCGTTCTTTTAGCCAATCCATTGAAACATCATTTTCTTTAGGTAGATATCTATTTATTTAGAAGGTTCTAAGGATCTATTTACATAAAATGATGGGCTTGTGAGTTTTCAATGAAAGGATAAAATATTTTGTTAAAATTTAATATCTACAAGTACAAGAAAAGTAAATGCCCATGATAAGAAGCCCATACACGTAAGAAGGCAAGCTAAGTAAGTAAAGATAAGATAGGCCCATGCATAAAATTATTTCAGTTATTTGGTTCTATTGGAGTCTGATTTTAAAATTCTTGCAGACCGATATTTCCACTTCTGTGAAGAAGTCCTCGGATTCATATTTACGTTTTTCAGTTTTATAGTGACACGTTTAATAGATGAACGGTCAACTACGTTTCATACTTAGTCGGTGTCAGTATTAGTATTTTAAACTAAATATAAACCAAACACCGGATGAAATGACATGCAATGCGACATAGAAACAGAAAACTGATTATTATATAGACGTTTTTTTAGAACATGCTTAAAAACGCCAACGTCAAAATGCTCAGCCTGCGGTTAATGGGTTCGTACATGCAAAAGTTGGATCTTGCGGAGTTAATATGCAACATGGGTAGTCTTCTCAAATTGTGTCCACTATCGCGGAAAGAGATGTTACTAAGTAAGAGCAACTTTCGCGTTTAATAGTTGATGCACAAACATTACATCGGCAACCATGCGACCTTTTTCGAGCTCAAAAGCTTCAAGCGATCCTTATAAGGTGGAAGAATTAATGAGTTATTCCAGGGTAAAATCACAAAGCATGTATACAGACATAATGTAATGGAGGGATTCGAGAACTCTCGGGACCAACTTTTTATAAAGCCCAACATAGAACTACTCTTTGATAACATGTTGTTTATGTGGGAGTTAGAATTCAACACCGAAGTCACAGACAGAACTAACCCGGCGAATCGAGGAATCCGAGAGGCCACAGTCATAAGTGATAGGATTCAGATTCCTGTGGAAAGTCAGAACCTCACATTTGTCTATTTTATGTATCAAGTTATTGCTTTTACATCAATCGTAAAATCTGTGACGGTCACTCTGTACCTGCTCACAATCGTTAAAAGATTTAATCTGTGCGAAAAGTTTAATGTCGTCAGCATAAATCAAGACTTTACAATGTCTCACAATAGAGCAAATGTCATCAATAGATAGAATAAAGAACAACGGTTCCAAATGACTCCCTTGTGGAACGCCAGACGAATTCTTCAGGACTCTTGACTTGGAATGTCGAAATAAGATTTGGTATGTTCTGTTATCTAAATAGGACTCTGTCCATTTAAGAAATGTTAGAGGAAACCCATACTTTTCCATTTTAAAGAGTATCATGGAGTGAGAGAACTTGTCGAACGCTTTACTAAAGTCTGTATAAATACAATCTGTCTGATAGCCTTTTGCAAATCTGCCAATGGGATCTGAGACAAATTCCAACAAGTAAGTGGCTATAGACCTGCCCGAAATAAGCCCATGTTGGTTTGAAGAGAGTAAATTCTTACAAGAGCTTGATAGTTGAGAATAAATTATAGATTCGAATAATTTGGACATGCAAGATAATGTTGCAATAGGCCTATAGTTAGACATTTCATTTTTACTACCTTATTTTGTGGATAGATATGATAAAGGAATTTTTCCAAAGCTGCGGGAAACAACCACTATCGAGCGATTTTTGGAAAATAATTCTCAACGGAGCTACCAAGGCAAGGCAGCAAGACTTAAAAAAGGCTAGAAGGATCCTATCCGGACCCGCTGTGAAGTCATTTGGAAGCCCATTAATTTGAACGAGTATATCCTGTTGTGTAATTGAAGGGATAGTGAATGGAACGTTATGAGACTCGTTCATACGACTGAAGTTGCTGTTTTGACATATCATTTTTACAGTAGGTAAATATATGTTTTAATATTGACTCACATGAATGAAATCTTGTCTAAATTCTCTAGTTAAGTGTATGTTGACTGTTTTTGTCAATATTTAAGTTTGGTGAACTTTTTATTTCTTATCTGCCATAATTCTTAACATTTGTGAACATTTCCTGGTAAATATTTAATAATTCTAATGCAAATTATAATAATATCACATGCGTATGTCTGTAAGCGTAGAACAAACAAAAAATGAATTAAAAAATATCCTACATTTTGGGATCTCTTAAATTTCGTTGAACCAATGTTATCTAAACTTTGCATTGGCTGTGAATGTTGATATGATCTGTCGGAAGACCGTCCATATCTTCATTCTCACAACTTTCATAAATTCAGCTCGTTACGTTAATGCATTCTCAATTTATCGTGCGGACAGAAAGACAGACAGACGGAAATGTAAAAATCGAAAATCATAATTCATTTCTTTTACCATCATTATTTCTAAATATCTGAACAAACTTAATAGGTATGCCATATGATTTCATCTATGGTATAAAAAGAATTAAAAAAAAATCTTTTTGTCTCTAGGAAATACGAAATGGCCTCTTTCGGTTTTCAGATAAACTTTTGACATTACACGGATGCTCGTTGTCTAACATATCGTGTAAAACATTTAGCTTTCTGTGCCACCACTTGAGAATAATCGAAGAAAAACTTTGAACATTTGAATTTTTTGCCCTGTTTTCCTTTTTTCCTTTTTTGATTCCTTTTTTTCCTTTTTCTACAAATGCATCAACGCCATTAGGACCATATGCGGTTGAAAATTCTGGAGTTCTGCAGTAGGGAATAATTTCTATGTGTATCTTTTTGTTTGAGAAAAAAAAGCCCTACGTTCCCATCTCACTTCCTGCACTATGAAAAATCTAAAATGGCAGAAACGAGAATATTAGAGAAGAAAAAAATACCATTTCTACAGTAGAGAAAATTTGCATGAAGTTCTCTGTATTAGTGTTTTTCAGCGCCAACTGCTAACAATCGTCTGGTTATGAAAATCGATGAATACTCGTAGTAACAACTTCTTCTTAAAGCTTTTTTGTTTCAAAATACAGTTGGCGTTATCGTGTTTGTCAATCTGTTTCTCAGAGAGCTTATCGCGGGTAAATTATTCCTCTGTCAGATGTAAAATACAGGTATAGGCCCGCCGGATAGCACTTTCTTTCAGTTTCACTATTCATAAAATCGAAAGAAGGGCAATCATCATAACATATAGTAGAAAGGATTTTGTTTTTTTATTTAAAATTTTGTTTAAGACTTATGTCTAAAACCGGGTGGAGTTTTGTTAGTTTCTTGTATTCTTATATATATATTTTTTATATTGCTGATTGTGAGGGTTTGAGTTAACTCGAATAAAGTAAAATTGAAAAGCAAAAAAAGAAAATGAATCGCTTATTTGCGCTGTAAAATATAATAATTTTTTATGAACGGGAATGTTAAAATAATTCAAATTTACATATATTATACAGGGTGTTTCCATACAGCAGAAGGTGATAGTTGAATTAGAACTAGAATTTATTAATGAAAATACGTAAACAGGATACTACAATCTTTTATAGTACATTGTTATTTTGGTAAATAAAGTTAAAAATCAAAAACAAAACACAAATTAAAAGGTTTAACTAATAAAAGAATAATAAAATACTAAAAACAAAAATAAAAGAAATACCAATAAATAAAAAACAACCAAAAAAATAATAACTTTAGGTGGAATAAAAAAGAAACACGAAAACTTAAATGTTAAAATATAAATGAGTAAATAAATTAGATAAAAGAGAAAAAAGAGGCACAATACAATAAATGCAAAGAAAAGAAAGACAGTAATTAAAACAAGTTAAAAAAACATAATAACTAAAATAATAATTATAAAATTAATTGTTGAGTTTTTAAAGAAACAATAAAAGAACGAAAGAACTAAACTAAAAATTGCACCTTCGTAACCCCATGAATATGCCGAAGTAACTGGCGTTTTGAATATTAGCTGGTAAGTTATTCCATAAACGAAAAATCTGAACATAGCAAGAATCCTCAAAGATGGCTCTGCGAAACCGTGATATGACCAAATTTCGATTCCTGGCTGATTGACAGAACTGAATATTATCAAAGAAATAATTTGTGGTGTTCGTGCGTAGTAAATTAAATGAATAAATTAAAGCGCTTTTAGGTTGAGATACATGGACAGTGAGCAACCAAGAAGTTGTAATTTTAAAGATTAATCTGATGCAGTCGTTGAAGGCATCTTCAAGTTTACGTCTACATGTACTGTTAAGGTTAAGAAATACCAAGCTACCAAATGTGAAGTGTGGCAAAAGAAGAATTTTTACAAGTAGTCACATTTGCATTTGCTTCATATATCGGCGGACAGCCAAAGCTACCGAAGTCCATAATAAATTTTACTTATAGAAGAATTAACATGATCACAGCACTTAATATTGAAGTTGATAATTTTGCCTAGATTTCTAGCTCTATTCACTAATGTAAGAGTAGATTCGTTGATCTCAGACCTGTAAAGTACTTAAGTACATTGGTACTTAAGTACTAGTAACAGTACCAGTACTTGGATTTGTGCTTGCAAAATTATAAAGTACCAGTACCGGGACTTGTTCTTGAAATTTTTTTAAGTACCTACCTACCAGTACCAGATTTTGTACTGCAACAATTTTAAAGTTCCAGTCCCGGGACTTGTACTTGAATTTTTTTTAGGTACCAGTACTGGGACTTGTACTTGTACTTAAAATATTTCTAGTTCAGGTACTGGTATTGTACTGGTACTTGTACTTGGAATTTTAAAGGTACAGACCTGCAAACAGCATACATATTAATTTTTGCATCCTCTATAACTTCCGGTAAGTCATTAATAAATATACTGAACAAAAGAGGTCCAAGTACTGATCCCTGAGGAATCGCGCAATAAAGCGGTAAAAGACCAGATGTAGTATCTTCCACTTTAACTTGCTGCCACCTATCAGTTAGGTAATTCGGGATTAGTTGAACAGCAGAAGAACAAAAGCCAACATTTGAAGACAACTTACCGAAAAGCTTATGACGAAAAATATTGTCGGAAGCCTTAGAAAAGTCCAAGTGCACCATAATGCTAATGTTATCTTTATTAAGTGAACACTGTAGATCATTGGTCACTTTTAGTACAGCTGATTGACAGCTCTGGTGAGAAGGGAAACCGGACTGCCACTCAGGCAGAAAGTTCATATCCTCCAATTACTCCTGTATCTGCGCAGTCATCAACTTTTCTAATGCTTTAGTAAAAATACACAAAATTCTAATCGGCCGCAGATCATTCATATCCTTCGAAGATATCTTTTATGGTAGTGCCAGCACCGTGGCGGTCCTTCATAAGCGCGGAAAAGTTGAGAACGTGAGGCAGGAATTAAAGACATGCCATAAATGTCTAATAATGAAAGGCAGGATAATTTTAATGAAGCCCGGAGATAGTACTTACAGAGACAAAAAAAAATTGTACGCCAGGGGGAAGAGGTATCTCAATAGTTTCGGAGTTACAAGGTGATTACAAAAATATACTAGTTTTTTTCACAAGACACCTTGTGTCTTATAAAGTACAGCGTACACCTTGTAGTTTTAAGAAAACCCCAGGGTGTTTTGTAAAACGTAGCATATTGTGTTAATTACCTAGCAACTCGGAAAAGGTTGAGATCCCCCTCCTGCCACATAATTTTTTGTTGGACTTAGTGAGTACTATCACCCTCTGCCCTATGGACTTTCATAACGGAAACATCATAACATAAGTAATATAATTTTGTACTGTAAGTATTTTGAATGGATTTTTAAAGCACAAACATAGACACAAATGAATAGGAAAACTGATTTGGACATGTGGAAAAGGAGGAGGGGGAGGAGGAATAGAAGAGTCAAAAAATCATTTAGTACTGTCATCCTTTGGTATACTTTTAATTTATTTGTTTAATATCTCATAAAATCTCAATGTTTTCATGGTAGCTTCCATTCTGTTATATTACAGTCCTCCAAAACAAAATAGTATTGCTGAACGCGGAATGACGAAAATTGTTTAGCTTTTGATTTGTTGATGAAGTCATACTTGAATCTAGCTGTCATTGTGGGAAACAAACACAAAAAGGTTGGAAGTGTTAAAAGAGTCCTTCAAGTTTCTCAATTATTTTTTGCAATATTTTTTTTTCTTATTTCAAGAGTTTTTTGAAATAGAGACCACATCATTCAGAACAATTTATTATTTCCTTTATTTGAAGATTGTGTGAATGTGAATCATATGCTCCCCATTCTAGTTTGGAGTAAAATCTCCAATCATATCGTCTCAAGAAATGTTTGATAAATGGTACAAATAAATATTCTGTTATAAGGTGAGAAAGTATGTCCACGTACAGAAAAAAAAACTCTATGAAATTGCAATAAATTGCTTGACCTTTGAAATGTGTAAAATAAAGTTACAAACTTTATAAGAAGGATTCATCCCCCAAGCGTCTGGTGCGGTTTCAAGTTCTGGCAAAGTTCATTTGATGTTTTAAATTTTATATAATTTTTACTTTTGGGAAATTCGTTTTTGGAATCTTGCTTGGAACATATGTAAACAGTGACCACTTGGTTAGCTTACAATCAGTTGCATTTTAATTTTTGAGCGGTATTTTGTGATAGCGAGCTCGTCGGGGCCATAGCTTGGCTGCTTAATTAGGGTAAAGTAAAGCTGGACATAAGAACGTCCTGGAACTCTTTTTCCACTATTTCCCCAAACTCACGGAAGGAGCCACCACACCCACATAATATATTTTTATATGTTCATACTGCTTGTATATGTAGAGGTTGTTAAATGAGGTCCGTACGTGTTTTTTGCCAAAAAGGCAGTGCCACGTGATGATTATAGTGTAATGTCGGACCATTAGCAGAGTTTCTATAATATCCCAGCGGGGAAAAACTCCAAGCGCTTCGAAAAAAAAACAGATTCGAAGCGCTTGTAGAAGGTTACTGGATATGCTTGTAAAAAAGTGCTTCTCTGGAAGCAATCTGAAGTAGTTACCAAGTTATTGCTAAAATTTCAGAAAGGTGAATGCGAACGTGATTATGAAAGTTTCTCATGTTACGCCGTACGTAGAATTAGTCATTGTGAATCGCGAGTCACAGAAGAAGATTTGCTTTGGTTCAGTGAAAAAGTTATTGAAAGTTTGAAGTTGAAGTTTTATGAAAATATAAAATTATAAATTGTATTTTCTTTTACCTTAATTAATCATAAGCATCACATTTTCTGTGATATAAGAGAAACAATGGTAAATATTTGTGCCGACACTGCAGCAGCTGCTATCGTGTAGAGCTTCTAATTTTCTTCACACAAAGTGCTTCAGAAGCGATTAAAAAAAAAGAAGCTAAAAAGAAGTACTTACTTCTGCGAACATGCAATGTTAAAGTTAGAATGACACTGAATCATAATCGAAGCGCTTTATGCTTCCGAAGAAGCGCTTCAAAAGGATTTTTAAAGAGCTTTTTTCCCGCTGGATTATTTCGGGTCATAGTTGTATTGAATCTACTCATTTCGTAACATAACTTTTATATCTTTAAGGTTAGATTATGATGGCGGCCATCCAAACATATGCTAACTAACCAAACTTAAACCTCAGAATGGTCTATTTTTATACTACTTATGTACTTAAAATCTACTTGAAACTGGGTGAGAGTTTGTGATTTTTATTGGTGTTCCTTTCTCTTGATGTGTTTGTTAGGTCTACAATTTACGGATGAACTAACCTTTAACTAATTTTTTTTGTCATTTGGTTAGATTGAAACATTCACATAACATTTCGTTATATGCAACTAGTACAGAAGTAATTGTATAGAGAGAACTTGTTTGTTTGATTTACACATATTATGTAAAGAGACAGTGTCGAGTGTTGAAGGCCGTAATATTGGGTAACTCTGTACGATTCATATTCAACAGAATGCAGTTTTCGTAGGAAATATTTTTCTCTTAGGAATAAATATTAGCTTGATCTGCCTCCAGGTACGAGGGTAGGAATTCCTCAGAAAATCATGATTTTGTCAATATCAGCTGCAATTTATATAGCATTCTCAGATTTATTTAAACCATTAACAAATGAGTTTAAACTTTAAGCAAATAAATTTAAACCTTGAACAAATAATTCCAAACCCTTAACAAATAACTTTAAACCTTGAACAAATGATTTTGAACCCTTAACAAATAAATTTAAACCTTGAACAAATCATTTTAAACCCTTAACAAATATATTTAGACCCTTAACGAATGAGTTTCAACTGTTAACAAAAAGACTTAAACCATTCGCAAATATATTTAAACTCTTAACAAATTTATGTATATTTAAAATATTTTATTTCAACTTAAGAGAGTATTTCATACAATTTTGCTCAAATTTTGGGTGCATAAATAATCTGCAATAATTCTGAGTTTTTAGTGCACCGGTTGACCATCCAATGCCTCAGGATTAAGTAAACCAAATCCATTATTTAGTTGAAACAGTCATTAGGTGTGATTTGTTGCAGGCTATCTTCGATCACTGAGAGAAGATTATGGTCTCTTCTCATGTCACCTAAAACTGAACGTGCATGTGCCTTCATTTTAGAAAACGATTTTTCAATAGGGCTTAGCATAGGCGAGTAAGAAGGCAAAACTGATATATCATATCACGAACTTGTTGTATTTTGTGTATTCTTTTATTACCATAATTAAAAATGCGTCACTAAGCGATGGATTTGTTTCCAATTTTTCAACAAGTTCGTGCAGAAATAGAGTAAGCCTATTGGTCAATTCCTTGGTTACTTATCGCAGCAATAAGGACGTCGTTTCTGCCACGTTCTGCTGGAATTATAACTCGAGTACGGGTGCCCCTTTTTGTGCGGGCTTGAGATCTTCTAAGACGACGATTAAAACCACGAATGTAACACTATCGAAAAATTATTTTCTTTCAGTTTTAGATGACATGTAGAGAACATAATCTTCTTTCAGTGATCGAAGATAGCCTGCAACAAATCACACCTAATGACTGTTCCAATTATATAATGGATTCGGTTTTACTTATTCCTGAGGCAGTGGATGGTCAACCGGTGCACTGAAAAGTCAGACGTATTGCAGATTATTTAAGCACCCAAAATTTGAGCAAAATTGTATGAAATACTCTCTTAAGTTGAAATAAAATATTTTAAATATAAATTTGTTAAGAGTTTAAATTTATTTGCGCATTGTTTAAGTCTTTTGTTAACAGTTGAAACTCATTCGTTAAGGGGATAAATATATTTGTTAAGGGCTTAAAATGATTTGTTGAAGGTTTAGTTTTATTTGTTTAGGGTTTAAAATCATTTGTTCAAGGTTTAAATTTATTTCCTCAAAGTTTAAACTCATTTGTTAATGGTTTAAATAAATCTGAGAATGCATATATGGTACAAAGAACTAGATATCCGTCCTATATTCCTATATATTCCTATATATATAATGTCACGATACTAGTTATAATTACTGCTAGAATTACCAGGATAGTCTGGGTAACCATATGCAATTATTTAGTTTTGTCGCTAATTTTCAGACCAAGAACAGTGCTTTCTAGTCGAGTTATTCGGAAGCGTAACTAATTCGCTTATATCTTCTTTGCCCCATACAACGATAGGTTTGATTAATAGCTGTATGTCACAGTTCCAGCAATCCTGATATTAATCCTTCTGGGGTTAGTTGTAATAGCACATCTGTAAGGCAATTCTTAAATAATCTGCACTAATTCTATCTAAGACTAGTCAGGTTTCCATTTTACCAGAGTGTAGTAGGACTTTCATAAGACTTGGGCACAGACTCATTGAGAAAAAAAATATACACTGCAGTTGGTCTGCAATGACTGAATTTGCTTCAACAGGTTATCAATGATTTGAGTAAAGATTTAATATTGAAAAATATATCCCATGGTGATTTTAAAAGGAATCCCTTTTATAATCCTTTAAATTTAATACATTTATATCGAGAGATTTAGCATTATTGAGTTATATTACTTCTATTAGGAATGCATATATTGCATCTAATAATAAATTAAGATAAACACTCACCGAAAATGGTTGATATCGGTGCTTCTCCATACTAAGTTAGGTTAGGTTAGTTTAGATTAGAGTGGCAGCTATCGGAAGAACCTGCAATCAGTCACACTTAAACTATCGATGGACGTGATGCCGCCTCATTGCGACCTTACCTGAAAACAATTCTTTAATTAAGCAGGTACGTGAAAACTAGTCACAAGAGCTATTGAACCTCAAAATATTCTCCAACTACTTGCCTTCTACTTTCTTATTCGTGGAAAAAGTAGCTACAACCTACCAACTATATTTACGTTTGACAAGGTCGGAATATTCAAACAGCAGGTTGATGAACGCTCTCAACCTCTTCCTTGTCTATACAGCTTTTGCTGAAGTCATTGTATGGAGCTTGAATGATTTCTGCATGTTTCCATATAGATAGTGTGCCTTGATAACTGCAGTAATACTTCGCATATTATTACGGTTTTTCCTTCGTAGAGATAGTTATCCTAGTTTCTTTATACCGTATGTTAGGCATTTGACATCAATCATATAACCAACCACCTCAAATGTTCTTCCTCTACTAGTTTATGGACATCATCGCTAAGTGAAACTAAAATGCATTATACTGGGTGTTTCCCACTAGAAGGTCAATCAATAGAGCGAGAGGTGATAGAACTCACCTAGACGAACCAAAAATTGTATGGCAGGGGGGGGGGGGGGGGATATCAACCTTTTAGGAGTTACAGGGTGATTAAGAAAAAAAGCTACTTTTTCACAAAATACCCTGTATCTTAAAAACTACATGGCGTACGGCCACAGTTAAGAGCTCATTGTATGCAGAACTTCATGCCCTGTCTAAACTAAAAATTTCGGATTTTCTTACCTTTTTTTTTTTTAATTTAACCTCTATTGTTTTTGAAAAAAGGTTGTCAACATATTTTTTTTTTTTATAAAAACTGTAAACTGTAGACTCTCCTCTTTAATTTGACTTAGTACACCCTATGTGTTAACTGTAGCCGTTAAACAGTTAATAACTCATCACCTATTCCGGTCACACCGAAATTAGATGATATTTTTTAAAATGACGTGCTAAGGGAATAAATTATTGTTGAGAATAGGTTTGAAAATAGGTTTGAGAATAAGTTTAGAGCTAATAACTCTTAAACGGCTTCAGATAGCACATTGGGTGTAATAGGTCAACTTAAAGAGGAGAGTCTATAGTTTACAGTTTTTATAGAAAAAAGTTATGTTAACGAACGTTTTGAAAAAATAATAGAGGTTAAATTAAAAGAAAAGGTAAGAAACTCCGAAATTTTTAGTTTAGACAACCACAATTCTTGATGGGAGAGGGGTGTGGTGCTGATTGAGCAGTCGTTGGAAAGGCCATGAATGAGCTCTTAACTGTGACCATACGCCTTGTAGTTTTTAAGATACAGGGTGTTTTGTGAAAAACTAGCTTTTTTTCTTAATCACCCTGTAACTCCTAAACGGTTGATATGCCCCCCCCCCCCCCCCGCTTCCCCTGCCAAACAATTTTTGGTTCATCTAGGTGAGTACTATCACCTCCCGCTCTATTGATGAAGCCAGAAGTTTGGCTTCATATCCTTATAATGGCATTTAATACCGATTAAGTCGCTTATGCATCCTTCTTTATCAAGATAGACAAGACCTCCACTGGTAAAAAGGCGAATACTGTTGATTCCCTTATTCTTATATGATAAAACTTTTTAATCACATTTCTTAGATTAAAGCAATATCAGTAATCCTTTCACACTGAAAAAGAAAAAAAGAAAAGAGATTTTTCGATGCAACTTTGATATATGAACGGCTTATCTGGATCACTAGCATTAATTTCAGTACCAGATTCTTTACTTTTAAGTTCTGCTGAACCAGAGGTATCTTCCTTGGTTGATGAGCTGAATTGTTTATCCCACCTTACTGTCAACATAGAAGCTATTAGTTTTCATTGACCTGATTTGATTTCCAGCTCGACGATTGTTTCCCTGATATTGCTGTCCAGACTTGAAAATCGTATTTTCTGTCCTTCTGATCTTTTTCTTCCTTTTTCTCCTCTCTCTATTCTCCACCTTTTCGAAGACTCTCTCTACTTTAACTCCACTATATTGGCTAGTAGAACTCAAATCAGCGTTCATGGGATAAATGTTTAATGGAGCATTGTGTTTGACCCATGAAGAAATTATTTACGTACACTTCCACACCCACCATATTTAACTAGGTAAATTTGTTCAGTTACTATTAGACCTATAGGGTCGATGAAAAGTCAGATATTTTCTCAAAGGTATACCTATATTATACCAAATAGAAAACTGGAAAGAAATAGTGCTACCGTATAAAACGTCTCTGAAAATTCCCTAATTTTTTTTTTTTTATATATGTATATAGAAATACGTCTGCACTGTTTTTTTTTACAACCATCTTTTTTTTCAATATTATGACTACTTTCACAGTTTTAATGCTTCTCCAACATGAGTTTATGTGATCATAAGATCTACTTATGTATATGGAAACCCGGACCAGTCCTAAAATCGTGACCAGTAAATGATGTTCTTCATAAGACGAGGATAAATACAGGACATACAAAAAAATGTTCTTATTGCCGATATCCTAGCTCTAAATATACCTGGCACGTTTTCATCTTCAGTCTTGGCACTTTATTACATGTTAACATTTTATTAAAAGTGCGCGACTTTCTTTCAATTACCGGTCTGCCATTTTTAAAAGCATGTACTTAACCGTTGCGAATAAACTCAATAAATCATTTAGCGTGGTGTCCATTTTATTTAGATATCCTTTCATTTCCAGGATGTTTTCTGTTGAAAGCGTTGAAAGCTAAGTTGACTGAATTATTTTTAAATTGAAAGCAAATGAGTTTAAGGAATTTATAATAATCGCAATACAATAAATTTCTCCTGGCTAAAATCCATATTGATTTTCCGAAGCAAATACAAAAACGGACTTTTCAACTCTCATAAAATCAACCATATCAACTGCGTACTAAATATTTTCTGTTCATTAAATTGGCACAATTTCTGCATTTTGTTTTCCTTTTTCTATTTGTGTTTTTTTTTCTCTTTTTTTTCAATCACTGCGCTAAATCTGCATCAACTCGACTGGACAACTTCGGCACCATTAAGACTGGGGTAGGGGCTTGTATTTGTATGACTGTGACCTTTCAGGGGATTTTGGAATATTTGGCAGCTTAGCGTTCCTGTTATCCTTAATGTCTGCAGTCGAATTGAATATTATGTTGAAGGATGTTGTTGTTGCGATATTTTTCAATTCAATTTTTTTTTTTATGAAAAACTAATGTATGTAGGTAATATCGGGAAAAAACTGAATAAAATGGCAAAACTTTGAGTATTATGCAGTCACGTATAGAACTATAAATTTTTTTTCCTTTTTCAAACAATAATAAAGACAAATTTGCGCATACTTAGCTAGAGAGAGCTATACCTAGATGCCTAGGCTTTACTCTATAACAATATCGTCCAAGCATTTTGTTTCAATTTTACTTCATATTTTCGTTTTAATATAAATATACGATGTACATACATAATATACGTATATTTGTACATACATGTAGACTAATAAGAAATGTTTGGAATTTATGGCAAGGTACATAAGAATTTTTATCAAACCTACAGTGGGTGTCAAAAGTAAGTAAACGAAGCAATTTTTAATATACCTCTGGCATGCTGTGACTTCTGTGTAAAATATCATTTGAAGGTTGCTTTCATTAGAAATGGAATGAACGTTTAAAAATGTTTAGAGAGATTTTTTCTTTATTGCGTCTCTCTCCATAATTATAAAATTCATTATTACACTGTGTCATTCATCCGAGGCAGTAACAAGTTGCTGTTGAAGATAAAATAAGTGTATAGCTTTAATTTCTGTTATTGTTGTTGTGCAGTTCTATTGTTCCGTTATCTAGACATACTACACAGAATAATTTAAGTTCCGGTAAGAATAAGATTATTTAGAAAGAACTTTTGTCCCAACTTAAGACCCCAAAATTCATTTTTTAGGAATTTTTGAGAAAAATACCTTCATTTAAGAATTTTACGACAAAAGAAAGGCACATAGAAACAAAATTACATGAAGAAGTCAAATCATATAGAAAAATAGCAGATATTCTTAATAAGACACCGGCATTTGTCTTCAGAATAATAGAGATGTACTAGGAATGTGGATGTGTTCCTGAAATTACTAGGCCGGGTCGCCCCACTAATCCTAGAGTTGATAAACGAATTGTTAAACTGTCTTTATCACATTCATTCTTATGAGCCCCTGATATTCGCTGAAAATTAGTTGCAGAAGGAAAATCTATCCTATCACTTTCAACTATTAGAAGACGTTTTAGAGAAAGTGGCGAGCATATTTTAAGTCGTTAACTAGTGCCGCCTAGTTAATGACTTAGTGCCGCCTTCTTGCCTAGTGGAGTTCCGGTGTCGAATTCTCAATTCTGAGAAAAAAATGGGAGAAATCAGCAAATCACAAAGAAGTATAAATCTAAAAAAAAAAACAAGTGGACAGAGAAATTAGTTGCTAAATTTTTCTTTGTAAAAGAAACCTATGAACAATCTGAAAAAAAATAAGTCGCCGGAGACAAAAACCGAAGTAAAATCTGAAAAGAAGAGGAATACATGAATATAAGTATAATAAGTATACTCGCACTGAGCTGTTGAGCACACGATTCCTACTCCCATGGAATAAGAGTAGATGGAGGGAAAGTGCTTCAAAAAATTATCGACCATTTAATTACAGAATCTCATATCGCTGCCGAAAGTTTAGAAAATATCCAGTAAAAATGGTTAGCTCAATCTGATAAACATCCATGTGTAAAAAGCTTAAAAATTCATATTGCTGAAGAAAAAAAAAACTGAAATGGCCATAGATGTCTATAACCATAGCCGTCAATTGACGCTAAGTGCAAATTCCTGACCCTCAAGGTCGTTATCAAAAATCCATTCGCACAAACAGATATCGTTATATAAAGACGAAGGACTCGATGCGCCTTTTACAGCAATGAGCCTGAGCCCTGAACTACTCCAATACAGAATGCACAGTAGGAGATTTAATCATGAAAAATATTAAACAAGAGAAGAGGAAGATTGTTTTACTATTCAAGTTGATGGATCAGTACATTAATATGGGGTCGACAACAAATTCATAACTGCCAGATTTTTTACTAAAAATAAGGAGAGAAAACAGCATTTTTAGGGGAAATCAAATCCGAGAATCGAGGTGCAGAAGGTCTTTTGTAAGATTTCAACATTGATCTATTGGCAAAAGAAAAACTTACAGGCCTTACAACTTATGGAGAAAGTTCTAATTCTGGAAAAACCAATGGCCTCTGAATCTGTAGGAAGGACTATTTTCAGAGATATATTCTTTTATATGGTGCATTGCTCACAAATCCGACCTGGTCTTGTCTGATGTTGAACAGAATGTCACAGAGGTTAAACACTGGAAACAAAACTTGAAAACTATTGCCACTTTTTACAGGGGATCATCTTTAAGATGTGAAGAATTACAAAAAATAGCAATCAACGAAAAGAAGACTGTGTATAGATTTCCAGCATTTTTTAAAGTTTGATTTGCTGAACACCTCATCAATTTGTCAAGAGCCAAAGGTAAAGGTTTTTTGTGGATCTGGAATAAAGGGTGTGAGCAACAGAAAATAACATGCCTAAAGATGGATGTATTGAGACAAATCGAGAAATTGCAAAAAGAGGTCCAGCGATCACTGATAACAATTATGGACATTGAAACGATATAAAATATCGTCAAATCTGCCTTATCAATGTTGCTAAATCTATCTAAGCTATCCGGGAGGAGTCGAAGAAAAAATTATGAATGAAAGTGAAACTGTGAAGGAAGATGAAGTTCAAACAAGACGTCCAGTGAACTCATTTGTTTCTACAAAGAGATGTTGGTCCGCAGTGAGGAACTAGGTTGTATAAGCCGGAATGAATTTCAAAGTGCGACTTGCAGAAGATCAGCAAGATATTGATTCACGCAAAAGAAATTTTCCCCGGTCCGCTCTAAAAAGATTAACCGGTGGTTCTCTTGAGGGAGGTGGTGCGAGCATCTTCTTTCCTGAGGCTGATATAGAGATGGACTACTCACTTGGAAGACACACCACTGTCTTCCAGGCTGAACTCTTTGCCATATCAATGGCAGTGAAGTTATATGCAAATCAAGGAGGAGGACATTGTTACAAGTTCGGATAATCAGGCTGCCTTGATAGCTCTGAATGGCCCTCGGATAACATCTACTGGGCGATTGGAGGTCGTCTGTAGATAAGTTGTGTATCCACAACAAGTTGTTCCTTCTGTGGGTTCCTGGTCACATGGGGATCGTGGGGAATGAAAGGGCTGACGTTTTAGCGAGGGCTGGCTCTGATTTTTCGTTCCGCGGACAGAAATCCGCCGTATGCGCTTCCATTTCGAGTATCGTGTCCCTAATCAAAGTGGATGATAGAAAGCATCAGCAAAGGTGGGCGAACCTGAGTACTTGCAGGTGTACAAAACTGTTTCTTGATGGGCGGAATGGGAATATATCCGACTTTCTCATTGGGTTCCGAAGGAAACAATAAAGAACTGCGGTAGGCATCATAATCGGTCACAGCTCACTTCACGCTCGTTTAACAAGGATGGGAGCTATTGACAGCCCTAAGTGTCTGTCCTGCCTGTAGGAAGAGCCTGAGATAACCGAACACTATTTGTGTGCTTGTCCAGCTTTCACCCGGAGAAAACTTACTCTGGGGTCTGCCCTTTTTTTGTGGATGAGCTGAAAAACCTTACTCACCAAGACCTAATGTGCTTCATTAAGAGGACAGAAAGGTTTTGATGAGTGGGTTTCTAACAGGACAGCACAATGGCCGCTATCGTGTCGATGCTTGGTTTAGGTCTCCTGTCCCGCTACATTAAAAAAAACTATAGTATTTTGTTTTTTTGAGAAGTCAGATCATCTTTCGTTTATTGCATACCTCCAATTCAAGAAAATATCATGCTCGAAAAATGTGGGTTCTATGTAAAATAATCTAGTGAGATTTAAGCGAAACTGGAAGCCAGTTTTTCAATTTAATGTACGTACGCATTTTAATTTGACACTGCTTATGCTGGGTAGAACTATGTATACCTAAACAAAAATTGTTTTTTCGTTTTGGTTTAACTTATATGTAAAGGAATCCATCAGTTTTTGTCGCCCATCTCTATTTCTAAATTTGTTCGTTAACACGGGATTTTCTATGGCCACTTGAACAATTGAAGTAAGATATTAAAACAAATTGATAAAAATGAAGCAACTATACAACAGCAGTACATTAGGAGAGAGAGGAAAGTTAAAAGAAGAATATTGTTTTATATGAACGATTGTAATTGATAAAGTAATTTTAAAGTAACAAGTCCTTTCAATTTTACAGTGTATCACAGTTTAAATCCCTTCCAAATTACAGGATATTTTACATCATGAATATAATTCGCAACTATATAAAAACATTGCAAATATCCCGGTAAGAGAAGTGAAACTAATTAAAAACTGTTGTGCTAAATATTTAATTAAAACAGCACGATATGTGGAGATTTGTATTTTTCACGTTGGGACTATAACGCAGCCTCATGCAGTAGACTACCGTGACCTAAAATATTATTTGACCTTATATATGTATAGCCACACAGTTTTCACCAGCAGAGTAAGGAAGAAAAAAAAACAGCAACGTGAAATGTTGCAAAAAACGTCAATTAGGAAAAGCCGTATTTTATCTGGGCATTTTGTTTCCCTCTCTGCTGGTGGCTATTCCCTTTATGATGAGTGAATCCCATATCAGGGCTGAAATAGTACTCGAAGAAATGAACTATGACTTGGCGTAAAATATGAGCTTTTCCAGTGACTTCAATATCTCATCTAGGGATTATAGCAAAAACAAAGATGACTGTGCTTATATTTTACGTGGTTTAGTTTGTAATTTACTGCAGATATAGGAAGAGCAATTACTGCCATCTGTATGTGAAGGTGTTGATTTTTGTTATGTACATCCATATGTAATTTATACGTATCTTAGTATCAATTCATATTCAGTGAGAGGATATTCGTGAAAAATCAATAGATAGTTTGGAAATATTGCATTTATCCACAATAAGGCCGCACTAAAATTTCGAATAAATTTACTCTCAAACTGGAGTTGTGTTAGATCTTTTTGTGGGATGCAAATTTATGTATATTCGTTTATTTTTAATACTCTTAAGTCGAAAAATGTACAGTTTATATAGCTTTATTTCACGTGGGTACCAAAGCCGTATGCTGGCGGCAATATCTGGCGGCTACTCTCTTGTAGTGGAATATTTTAAAAATTTCGATTTTTTCATGATGGTCAAGAAATCCCCTGTTTTGTAGGATTGCCGACAACAAAATTATAAAAGGGATTTTTGCAATACATTTTGAGAACCGATAGAAAAGTAAACATTCATAATCAACAGCGATTGAGATTCTAACTTTGATATTATAGTTTTTATTTATATGCCGTAACAACTGAACTACCAATAACTTTTTCAATTTTCCGCTTCAATTTTCCTTTTTTACTTATGGAAAATCCTTAATCCCATACCTATGCATGAGTTTTAATTTTTAGAGTTTAAAGTTTATTTCTGAAAATCTGGGGTTAGTGTCCAATTTCCTAAGCAATGCAGCGACACCATTGCACTAAGCCAAATCTAGTGGTGTTCGAGTCCAGAGCTTTGATTGCAGCTTGGCTATCCATACAAAGTTAGCTCGATCGCTAGGTACCTCATAAATTGTACGAAACAGCCTTGATGCTTTGCAAATAGCCAGGACCTCAGCTTGGAATACACTACAGTAGTCCGGTAAATGGAACGATTCCTGTATTTGAGGGAATGGTAAGCTGAATATAACCCAGGTCCTCCTCCCACATCCATTCTCGAACCGTCCGTAAAGGAGCATATATCAGTTTTATTATCATCACACTCCTCTCTACTGGGAATGCTAGATGTGCTAGTTGAGAATTCTTTCTCAAAGTGTAGCCTAGAAGCAATGTAATCCGTAGCTCATCGTATACTCCCCCCCCCCCCCCGGACATATCTACTTCTACTGTGACCAAGGTATGCTGTTATCCAGCAGCCCGAATCTCTAAGGCTTATTGCAGTTTTTGCAACTATACATTTCCCATGTGTGTCAAGGGGCAGGAGCCAGAGAATAATCTCCATTGTTGCCGTAGGTGTTATTCGGAGAGCTCCTGTAATACATAGACAGACAGCTCTCTTTATATTAGTAAGACTCTTCAAGTGTGTCACTTTCTCTAGACAATGCCACCATATAGTCCGGTGACACATACTCGATACACCGAACTAAAAACTGTTTTTTTTTGCGCTCTTTTAGAACATTTTCGTGTATGTCATAATTTCGAGCAGATGGTTAAACTCGAATGATACATTAGTGTTTTATTACATATGTATGCGTGAGCTCAGTTCGCGTGGGTATAGATCATATGGAAATAATGAATTTTCTTTGTTGTCTCAAGCGTGTATCAACCGTGTATCTATCTTGCAGGCATACGGCTGTCCCGTATGTGGTCTGGCACCCGAAGGTTACGGATAGGTCATGCTAAGACAAACAAAAAATAGTATTGGTGGGGGAGGGGAAATCGTAGCGGTTTCCGAGATAACGGGACTTTACGATATTTGGGTATGTTTTTTATAGATCACCTTGTAACTTCTGAACGTTACACCCTATGACGATGTTTTAAACATTGGTAGATAGATAATCGTTGGACCTTTCCAATGGTCTATAAATTTTTGCTCACCCTTAAAGTTTTGAAGTTATGGCTCAACAAAATTAAAATTTCGGAATTTTTACTCGTTGTTTTTTATTTAACTACTATTTTTATCAAAAAACACATCATCAATATTAATTTTTCATATTGAATTCAAAAAGCCCTAAAGCTTAGCTTTAAAATAACCTATCATACTATGTACCCAAAATGTAACCCTTTCTGCGTTTTTTGCACTTTTTCTTAAGCATCTCCAGCGAAAATGTCTGAAAAAGGTCATTTCCAAAAGATAATTGCCTACTTTACGGCACTTATTGAATTTTTTCACCCAATTTCGCTGTATATGCTTAAGAAAAAGTGCAAAAAACGGAAAAAGGGCTACATTTTCGGTACAGAGTGTGGTAAGTCATTTTAAAGCTAAGGTTTTGGGCTTCCTAATTCTAAAATGAAAAATGGATATTGATGACGTTTTTGATAAAAATAGTAGTTAAATATAAAACAACGAGTAAAAATGCCGAAATTTTAATTTGGTTGAGGTATAACTTCAAAATGGAAAGGACTGGAGAAAAAGTGTGTAGACCATTGGAAAGGTCCAACAATTATCTATCTACTAAAGTTTAAATCATCATCAGAGGGTGTAACATTCAGAAGTTATCGGGTGATCTATAAAAACATACCCAAATATTTTAAAGACCCGTTTTTTCCGGAAACCGTTACGATTTCCCTTCTTCCACCCATACAATTTTTTTTTGACTAAGCATGACCTATCCGTAGCCTTCGGGTGCCAGACCACATACGAAACACCCTGTATAGTGCAATAACCGCCTTTTTGACGCGCTCATTCAAATTTTTCCTGCAGTTTAATTTGTATGGGAGGGACTTAACAAATTCATTATTATTATTTTTTTTTTATTCATTAAAATCTTAATTAATCAAATTTTGTTTTCGATGAATGTTGAGATTGACTTAGCCATTTAATTTAGTCTGTTCCATAGTGTTCCTTACGTATGTCTTAATTCTCCGAAGTATTGAAAATGATCTTTCTGTTGTACTTTTGGATACGGGCATTATATAAAATATTTCCAATACAACAACAAAGTTGAAAAATTTCCGTACTTGCTCTGCATATTTTAAAGCATATTACTACGTTTTTTGTTAAACTTGCACTGTTGATAAGTTTTACATACCAGAGATCGAATTTTGCAAAAAAAACCTGGCAATTGAATGTGTCTTCATTGTAGATTTCTGATAGACATAACTTTTTTTTTTAGCTTTTCGTAAATTATTTTTTTTTTCATGTTTTAAGAATGTTTAAGGTATCAGATCATTATTAATGAGTGAGTCACTCAACAGTTATAAAAAAATACATGTCCGGTAATACGGTTAAGCATTTTCAGCATGCACATTACTTCACGTTGTTCTTTGCGCTTCCTTAAAAAGTTGGGTGAATTAATTCTTCTCCTTTGCTTCTAATATTAGATAAAATAGAAAATGCTCTCGTCCCAAGAAACAATTTTTTTTATATCGTAGTAACCGTAAGGTTTCCATTACCAAATTATATAACTTGAGTTATATTGACTAGTACTCGAAACCTCTTTGTAACCACTATAAACCCTTTATAGACCTTAAATGGAGGATTATATAGGGGTTACCGTGACTTGATTTAGGTCACGTTACATAACTAAAGGAGCGTTTACAATGGCAGAGTAGAGTGGAGTCCCCAGATTGCATTTTCACTCCTTGTCTCAAGCTTTTCTTGGGGCAGTCAGCAATAAAATGCCCTACTAAATGGCAAGCATGGCAGTTCGCTTCGGTGTTCACATCAATCCAGTGCCTTGAGCCGGATATGTTCAAGTAGAAGCCTCTTGGAAGCGTGACCCCTTATTTAGAGTGATGGACGCTTCCCGGCTGGTACCGAAAATACTCCGCCCGAGACAATTTTAATGGGAAAAGCGCGAACATTGCCATGCACCTTCCTAAATATCCCTAAGAAATTTAGGAGGTCTTCATGACTGGCTCGCATAGGAACCCGTGAAAACACGACTTGCGTGGGCTTTTCCCTGAGTGGGAACGGCACAAGTTGTCTACCATCCACCTCGATGCCTACAAGCATAAGGTTGGTAGCACTATCGAGTGTCGTGGTGTACACCTCAGCCATTCCCCCAGCTATTACTCCCATGGAGAACAGCTCCTCACGAGAGATGACCTGGAAAATCGCTTTCAGGTATGCGCTCTGAGGACATCTAATGATGTGCTCGAGCTGCATACCATAGCTCTCATCCTGCCACCTCCCGTCGAAAAAAGCCTGTAGACCCGCATCAGTCTTAGGCCGGGGCTTACCTGCGTCCGATGGGGCTGGACGAGGAGTGATGCCCTTACCTAAAATTTCTAAGGCTGACTCTTTAGTGGAACTGCCACTTACCTGCTGTGCATAAGAAATCCCTGCAACTAATGCCGGGAATCGTGGTGCTAATGCTGGTCCTTTTGGTACCACCTGCTTTTTTTTCTGGCCAGTTGGCTTCATGGTGGCCAGAGGTGGCCTCATCACAAGTCCGCTGGGCTTTGGCGCTGAACCCGAAGCCTTTTCACTACTTCCTTCAACGTAGGATATTCTTGAATGCCGACGACGTAGACTGCGCATTTTCCAAAGCTACCGCTACAGATATTGCAATAATAGCTACACCTTGTGCTACGGCTATCCTGGAAGCATTTTTCTCTAATAGAGGTGGCTCCAAGTTTTTGCTGTACGCCTCTTCAATTGGGCCCTGAACGACCTTTTCTTTGGGCCCTTGCAGTGAATTCTTTTTTGAAGAAGAAGGAGCAGCGGTTTAGCTCTTCTTTCTCCTAGAATTTAACTTGGGGGGGGGGGGGGGGGGGGGGAGCATCAGTCCCCCCAGAATCACTATTGCTGCACTCACTCATATTAAGTGAGGAAGTGAATGTTTTTAATTTTTCCAATTCACAATTTTATATATATATATATATATATATTTTTTTTCAATATAACATTTATAAATGAACTTTACCAAACCACAAACTAAAATTTCTCATATTTCCGACGTTGCCATGACAACGACAAAAATTAAATTAAATTAAATCAAATGCCTAAACTGTCATTCACTTTCAAAATTTGAACAAATTTAATTTGTTAAATTATTTATCTTTATTTCTAGTTTTTTTTATGGATACTTCACAAACACAGGTTTTTTATTAGATGTCACTAATTACAAGCACTTTTTTCCGTAAGAATCTCGGTTTTTCTTTTATTATTTTACAGAACTGAAGTGACACGACTGCTCTCTTCGGAAATAATATTAATAGTGTCTAAGTTATAATTAAAATAAGTTTTGTTGTACGCATCTCGTGTAGTGTAGTGAATAATTTTAATTACGAAAAAAAAATTAATAAATAATAATAAAAATGTCGTATAAAATCGGTTCAAACTGAAGCGGCAGGTGAAGATAGTCTTAGTTTATGTATTGTCCCAACACCTTGGTAAAAAAACGGCATATGGAAATGGCCAAATATGAAAAAAATTAGGTTGCTTAATAAATTATTCCACGATGTGGACTCTGGCCCTGAAGCTAATTGTATGAAGCAATTCTGTATTAGAAAAGGATGCGGTTTTCTGTCTTATATAATAGAAACGAGTCACATCGATGTCCTCTGATTGATTATAAATAAAGCTTACAGGAAACACGGACTGCACCATACATACATAAATTCACGTTGCCGAAAGTTTTCGATTTTTATAACAAACACCTTCGTTACTAAAGCTCCATAAATAAATGAAAACAGTTTTATAATTACTCCATTCGACACTAAAAGGCTTTTGGTTTAATAACGATCACCGTAGTTATTAAAAAAAATTTACTATATTTTATAGTTTGTATATGAATTACCGAAGGCTCCCAATTTATATTAAAGTCCACTAAATTACTGAATATTGTCGCGTTATGTAAGGGTAATCACGAGTACCGTAATAAGCACTTATTACCAATTAGTTATATAACGTGGTAATGAAGACAATTATAAAACTTTCTTATATACCTTCTAGTAACGTTTAGTCTAAATTATATAGACCGGTGATTGAAACATTTCCATCAACAACTTATAAAACCTTTAGTAACTTCACGATAACCATTAGTAACCTTAAAAAACTCTAATATAACTACATCACCACTTGGTAATATTATAAAACTCTTTTATAACCACTCAAATTATAATAAAACCGAGTAAAGCCTTATAAAGCTACCCATCACCTTCAGTCACCAAAAATTGGAAAAATTGTCACTTGGGGAAGCATGCTGAACCGGTGTACTTAAATCAGAATCATGAGTTTGAAGAATTCTGCGTAGTGGTAACTTGTAGCTAGAGATCTTCTCAGAGCACAGTAGAGAGATTATAAACTCTTCTTTTGGAATGAGGGGAAGAAGCTCTGCCGACCCGATCCGATAAGTGTATTTCCTCTAAGAATGCAACTATCGAATTTTCAAATTGGCACATTAATAGAATATCATCATGGACAATGGACATTGGATATTGGATAATGCTGCTTAAGCTTCGTCCGTTTCCTGACCAGGGGCCAACCGTTCTATATTTGACTTTAAGACAAGCTGACGTTTCAGGGTGTTAAAAAACTTATAAATCTTTGAGAAATACGGACTGGGCAGCCACATATAAAATGAGTTAATTTTTCTCCCTTCCCCGTTGATGCATGCCTGGGTGGTATTCTTTATTCGATGGTTGCCATTTCCACCTTAAATTTTATTGATATTAATAAAATTAGAAACGGTAATCATAATAATCATAATATCGTCCGGAAGATTGCTCTGATTTAAACACTTAACTAAGCGGTAATCTATTCAATTAGATTGACGTGTTTTACGCAATTCTCCCCTATACTAATATTTAAATTTAAATTGATGATTTCACATGATGAAATTTCTTCCGAAGGCATCGATGGAGTATTTTCTTTCAAACCTTAGAAATTTAAATATTTACTTATTTCTCATGTTAGGCTTAATTAAACAAAATTTTGTTTTACATTTACACATACAAAACGGTATACACTACATATTGACCGGAATTAATTAGTCCCAAAAAAAGTTATCCAAAATCCAAATATTATCCGTTAGCTTGCCAATTTCGGGCATTAAATAGAAATGCTCACATAAATCAATCCCACATAATCAAATTATTTTTCGAAAACATATAAAATTTGTTTTGATGGATGCACATAAATAAATGTGTGTGTGTATGTGTGCCTATGATTGTAACCACCAATTTTTCGTTTGATCAAAATTAAATTGAATCGAAAATGGTCCATTCCTATTCCCTTTGCATTTTTACAACTCTACATACATATGTATGTGTATGTTGGTACACAACATAATGGCGACAGAAATAATTAGTAACAAACTGCGAAAAGCATCCAATCAATCGATTCAGTAGCGAACTGGTATTATGTTTGCCTGCTGTGGATATATTGTCCTGGAATTAGTCCTTCGAAGTACTCAAAGCACTTGTCATGTATCAATTAAGCCCTGTAATGCGATATTCCATTATCGCAACAGCACCCAGAAGTATTTACTTAGGCTCATGTTACGCTGATGGTTTTGGCTTGTAATTTTGCCGGTGATGATGATGATTAGGATTCGGAACACTAGAGGAGGATGAAGATTTCTCTCTCTCTCTCTCTCATTCTGATAGGGGTGGTTTAGGATGATTACATGAGACCTTTCCAAATAAAGTTTGAATTCTTGGTTTTGTTGATTGATGGATGGAGAATATGGGGTAAATACTGATTTTCTTGTTAGAAGGATTAAGAGATCTAAATTATCTATGGTGTTTATGCATGCGTATTGCGTACACCGATGTATATATGCATGTATGTATGTTTGCGCATTAATGCACTCTAAAATAATTATGTACAGTAGAACACATCGCTCTGGATATGATAAGATCTCATGTAAGAGTGTGTAATTTGAAATTAGTTTTAAGCTATACGATTCTCGGAAGCTCTTTATTGCAATTATTTACTTTAAGTAATTAGGACTGTTTGAGTGCTTGATGAATTGATTTAATTTGTATTTCTTGTACGTACATTCGCTGGTATATGTATATAAAGTGCAATAGTATGGTAAGTACTGTTTTTAACAATTATGTACACTATCATGAAAGTAAATTTGGTGGACGATGACAGATTGATTAGATTGTAATGAGGCGAGTATTATGAGGAAACGTGTTATCACATGGATCCAAGATAGGCTTACCAAATTGTATATTGCAGCAGTTACTCCAGGCTAAAACTAAGTACAGAGTAGTAAAGCTGTTTTGGCAATAGTTCAGTGACATTTACTTTAGACAGTGACATTGGTGTATTTGGTTTTACCAAATAAAACTTAAACTCGATGAACAAGAACAAAAACAACCGCTTCGTCCGGTTTATGAAGCCGGAACCTGGCGATTTCCAGGCGACTTCTCATCTTCACGTCTGTGAAAGTCAGCCCTAATTTTTAATCTGAGCTAAGTGAAGAGTTCAATGTCGTTAGCATAAATGAAGTCATTGCAGTGCCTCACAACAATAGATAAAATGTCGCCAAAAGATAAAATAAAAACAACAGGCCCAATGGTTTACTTTGCGATAAGCCAGATGAAGCCTTCAAGACTCTAGAGATGGAATGGAGAAAATAGATTTGACATGTTCTGTTATCTAAATAAAACTCCGTCCTTATCCATTTTACCCATACTTTTCCATTTTAAGCAGTGTCGCGGAATAAGATAACTTTTCGATGGCTTTCGCAAACCCGGCAATGATATCCGATACAAATTCCAGTAAGTTAGTGACCTACTAGTAATAAACCAATGTTGGTTTGAAGAGAACAAATTCGAACAGGAAATTGATAGCTGAGAGTAAATGATATTTTCAAATAATTTGTAAGACAATTTTGCAATTGGTGTACAGTTTTTACTACCTTTTTTGTGGATCGGTATGATAAAAGAATTTTTCCATAGCTGGGGAAAACAACCACTATCGAGCGATTTTTGGAAAATAATACTCATCAAGATCATTTGTGAAATAATTAGGAAGCCCAATAATATGATCAAGTATATCCTTTTGTGTTGTGCATTTGAAGGGATAGTGAATAAAATATTATGGGTGTCGTTCATATGACTGAAACTGTTATTTTGAAGTTGAAAATTTAATGAAGCAAATGCTTTGTTCGAAATGAAACAAACAAATTACAAATTTCAGGTGAATCATTAATAAATGTCGAAATGTTTAATGAAAAAAAAAGATCTTATTCTGTACTTGAAGAAATAGCACCGCTTGATGACACGTTTTTATATATAGTAGAAGCTCTCTGAATCGTCCGTTATTGAGGAAGCCAAATAAAAACACCAAACGTTCTGTGCATTGATAAGTTTTAGTATATACATCTATCCTAGAATTATTCACGTTTTCGAAATGTATCCGTAAATTTAAAATCATTTTTTTAATACAAAATATTTGTTAGGTCTGACATTCTTTATGGGGCTTTTAGTGAGAGTCGATACCATTTTCTGTTTGGCGTAGCTCACATTATAAGTCTCAACATCGATAGTCTCTTGATTAGTAACACAATCTTCATGTGTTTCAAGATTACTGTCACATATGGCATATCATAACCAATCTGTCTGCTTAATAAAGATATCTCAAATCCATCATTAACTCTATATGTTGACAAAAATGTACCTACTTTGATTTTCGAAAACAGTTGGATTGAAATGAGGTTGAGACCCCAGAAGATCTCTAGAACGTAGGCTACAACAAGGCTCATTGTAAAATATAAAAGAAAAAAGACAGTTAATGCGTAAAAAAGTTATGGATAAGGCATTGAGAACTTTATAAAAAGTCTTTCCTATAATCATTTGATTTTTAAAAGAGGTTAGGCAAATCCAACAGCGAACTATGTCGACTGGCACGAATGTCTCGAATTTGCAGCTTTAAGGTTATAAATCACTGGTAAATCATTTATTTCTCCAAATATGGCTTACCAGCAAACTTTCAAGGCAATAATCGAACACGTGAGGAAGCTAAATTTCCTAATGAGTTTAGGGAAGGAAACAATAGATTGATACTGATCCCGGTGCCCGCGGAATTCTAGTAGGTTAGTCGCCCTACTTTTAACCTTAACTTTTACGTTATAATAATTTCACTTCTTGCTCCAACTAAAAGAATTCTAATCGGATCCAACGAACGATTTTTGATGTATTAATAGCCTAATTCGTTCTAAGAACTTACACATATGTTCAATGATGAAAATGTTATTGCAAAATTGTTTCTCTTACTAAATGCATCGATACGAAATATATGTATATATTTTAAAGCATGTATCTACTCTATCAGTATCTACAGTATCGGCACTTGTACTTGACAATTTTTTGAGTGCCAGTACCGGGATTTGTATTTAAAAAAAATTTAAGTCCAGGTCCTGATACTGGTACTAATACCAATACCAATGTACTTCTGTGCTTTATAGGACTCCAGTTAGATACACATTTGAGAACAATTATTTACCTTTTTATTATGCCCTAAGAAAGATATAGTTAAAGTCTGTATACGTTTTAGTTTACGTTTTTTTTTTCTGCAAGCTTATTTAGCACCTGTTCCGCTGTCAGTTTGTTTTTAATTATATCGCTTTCAATGTATAGGAGTGCCATATTCAAAAGCCTCTCCTGAAGCACAGTAGCTCTCAATTTAACTATACGCATAAGGAAAAGCCCCTTTACAGCCGATCGGTTCCCAGAAAGACCAAGAGCTGCTTGCAGCAACTTGTATAAATTTAGGAAGAAATCCTTATCAATTTCTGTTCTCAGTCTTTCCAAATTTACTACAATGCTCTTGTTTTGGAACATATTATTTATTACTTTCGAAAGGTGGAAATGTCTACATTGAAAATATTTTTATAATTTTCTACAAATGCCTCTTCATGTTTCAGGTATAACTTTAAAAATGAGTCAACTGTCTGTGCCAAAGGTAGATTTAAATACCTATTTTTGAAATTAGTGATAATGTGATAATGAAAGTATACTAAATTACTTTTACCTAGAGTGGACGTTATCAGAAAGTCTTTTGCTCTCTCCGGTTGCCTACCCCTTTCAAGGCTCGAGTTGATTTTAGACAAATTTAATGTTATATACTGTGAATTTCTCGGTTTCCCGAAGTATTTATTGTCTATATTGCTGTTGATATTGAATTTTTTAATATTTCTTCCTTATAAAGATAATCAGCCTTATTACTGAATCCGTTGGGATCGGAAGCGGAAAAGCTTAAAAAAGCCTCTTTCCAGAAAATTAAACAATATTTTACGAAATTTTCAAAATTTCATTGATGTTAAAAGTTATCAATTAAAATTTCCGCACAAATTGGCAAAATAATTCTGCATAATTTCTCCTACGGATCACGCCTTTGTCAAAATTCAGTAGAATGAGAGTAATCTCAGAATAGTTTTTTTCAAATTTTAAAAAAGATTTTAATAAGTTTTCTTGAAAAAAGAGCTCGTTAAAGCCTTTTCGATTCCGATCCGAACGGATTCAATTTAATTAGTTTTAAGATTGTATGAATTGACGAATTTTTTTTTGGAAATTTCACAATTTCCATGAGGGGGAGGGGCAGCCCTCCCTAGCCCCTACCTAGTTACACCAATGCATCTGCCAATTAGGTGAATCATCTACACACGCACACTAGATATCTGCACAATATATTAATAATAAATAAGGGAAGTGGGGGAATGGTGCGGACTAACCGGGAATCGTTCCTGTGACAATCATATTATAGCTGCCATAATTTTTATAATGTTAATACGGGTGCGAGTTATTCTCCTTCAACTGTGTGAAATTATATCTGAAGAAAATGAAAGTGTAAAAGCACAATTTTGCGAAAAGGGCAATATCGTTGGTAATGAGCATACTGATGAGCAAATGATGATTGATTGGATGAATGTAATGCTGATTTTTGTTCTTGCACCGGAACTAAGCTCATTTATACAATTCGCATTTCAATGATTACTCAACACTAATTATCTCCCTTTCACTCGTACATTAGATGCAGATCAATATCCATACCAATTTATTGATGAGCTGATAGAAGAGTTGGCGAAGAAACTCATCGAGGCGCTCAGTAAAAAAACTCACTTGACTAAAAGGTTATGTTAGTTAACATAAAAGCCCCTGTCTGCACCGGTACTAAAATTTTGTAAACTGATGAGCGTTGGCCCGGGATGTAGCCACACCAGGGGAGACACACAACTAATCAACACATGTACAATTATAAATACAATAAGCACAATTTCATTTTCATATATAACTATATATATGTATATGGACGCCTGAATATTGGTTACCCCCATCCGCCAAATTTGAAATTTTGGGTTAAGTAGGGGCTTTGAGATTACTACTAAAGTTGAATTAAATGCTATTATCAGCTTTTCTCTAAGTTATATATGTATCGAGATAAATCATGTCATGTCAGCCCCATATCATACTTTTGCCGCAAAAGTTAGTATTGGTTTACCTTAAATTAAATTTGTTAATACATGTGGCATGAAATACATTAAATACTTTAAATTATTTTTTTAAATATTGTTGTGATACACGTGCGGAAATTCAAAACTATATTTAAAATTGGATTGCTCCATGTGGGTAAGAACACTCCCACGTAGAGTAAATCAAAATCAATTTTGTCAAAATCTTGGTTTGCACCATGTAGTTTCAGCGGTTTTGCCATATATAAATAGAATTCTTGTACTATTTAAAAAAAAATCGAGACTTTCAAGGAATATTGTAATATCTCTGCAGCACAGGCACAACTTATTTCGGATTCAATTTTGATGACAGCTGACAGAAATAAACTTGGAAAACCGAACAATTTAAGGACTGCTTTAGGCGGGTATGCACTGGGCATCGAAGAAATCTCTCGCTCTAACTGCAGTAGTGGCAAGTTTCTAAGTCCGGCCAAAACAAAGCTGATGCATCATGCTTTCTACACAATGAAAGAAACTGCTTCTTAAGACGCTGGTTGAAGTTCGTTCTCACCTAAATCGAGTTTCGTTAGGAGATTTTCATAAAATTTTCGGCTCCTGGATCTTGCAACTTCGTTCTTTTCTGGTGTTCTGTTCGGTGTTTTCTGAATATGAAAACTTTTTCTCTTCTTTTAATTCGATGGACCGTAGCATATGACGTTCCATCCTTACCAGCCATATCACTCATCGACATGTTGCAATTTCATTTAAAGTTGCCTACCACTTCTTTGGTCAATTTTTGGTCTATCGAACCTGATTTCCTTCCTGACCCGGACTTTTTCTGGACTCTCTAAGATTCTCGAAATTTACTGAGAACAATTTGAATGGTCGGTCGTCTTCTGAATTTTCAACTTTTTTCCTAAGCTTTTTTGAAATATATTAGGATTTTCCATAAGGGTGGAAACAATTAATATGCGACATTCTTCGTCGCTGACTTCCATTTTTACTGCATAAGAATTTTGCATTTAATGACTTGCAACTATAAGTGCATACCTTTTGATAATGCAGTTTTACAAGCGGTCCTTAATTTTGTTTACCAGATGATGAGTAATGGAAGGGCGGATAGGTGGTCGACTTTTTTTCTGAAACAGTCTATATTTCAAAACGATGTACCGAACCGATTAAAATCAACCAAACTGAATTCAAAGATAAGCCAAAAGATATCAAATTTCTTTTTGTTTATTTCCGTGTATTGGGATTTTCGGGCTGGACGGTCAGGAGGAAAACACCTCTTTAATTTGTGAGAATTTTATTTGTTCTCCGACGTTTCGGCCGATGTCTCAAGCCGTTCTCAAGGACACAGTCTAATTAAAACATCAATGTAACTATTGCTTGTTATAAAAATTAAAAATTAAAAATTAAAAAACAAAGGCTACTTACGGATTAAACAACATTGTAAAAATATTAACAGATAACACACAGCAAACATTAATTAAAAACCACAGTATAAAAAATGTAAATAAATAAATAAATAAATAAATGACAAAACATGGTAAAAGAAACTATATGAACTATATGTGGAAAGTTATCCAACCACTCGTCAAAAACAACTGGTGCAAGACGTAGCTTTATCATTTCCCAAAGCTCTCCAAATGCGCGTAATAAATGTTATTGATATTGTCTGTATCCGTTTTTTTGTTCATGGTATTGGGAGTTTTCTGAATATATAATGCCTCTATCAATTATCTTTTCTTATAATTTTTAATTTTTATAACAAGCAATAGTTACATTGATGTTTTAATTAGACTGTGTCCTTGAGAACGGTTCGAGACATCGGCCGAAACGTCGGAGAACAAATAAAATTCTCACAAATGAAAGAGGTGTTTTCCTCCTGACCGTCCAGCCCGAAAATCCCAATACACGGAAATTTAAAGAAAACGGTCATCATACTCATATCTAAGTTTTTGTTTATCTTCTAGATGCAATTAGAAATTATTTTCAAACAATTTTAATGCTCAAATAAGGAGCGTTATTGAGTTATTGCGTATTTAATTTTATTTCTGTTGTTTTGTATTTTCCTTTTTTTTTATTAACTTTTCTGAACGAAGTAATATTTGTTCAAGTAGTGGATTGTTTGGGATTCTCCAGTACGAACGGAAAGCAAGAAAAGGTTTTTTTTTTATTTATTTTAGCACGCAATTTATTTACGGCGGCGAAACTTTAACAGAAATTTTCTTCTATTGAAACAAAAATAATTCAAGAAATAAGTAGACGGAAAACAACTGTGTGTTTATGCAAATTTAAAAAAAAAATTTAGCAAACAGTTTTTTTATAATAAAGGTCTCACCTTTAACTGCATTTATCTCAAATCTAAATTTTTGCCTATGGGGCAAAACAGTAGTCAGGCGACGATATATATTTTTTTTAATTTTTTCATTTGTAGAAAATAGTATCGCTCATGAGAACGAGCTTTGAACGAATTTCAGTGGTTTAAATTTTCATATGTTTGTGCTCTTAAGGTTCGGTCGAGACCCCTCAAACAAGATATAAATGAAAAGAAACAAGAGAAAGATTTTCAATTGGTCTGAGACCTTAATATTATACCCTAGATGAAAATAGAAATTAAATTAAGTGAAAACTCAAAGTTTTGTATAGCAATACCAGAAAGGATTGCCCCGATTTAGTCAATTTTTGAGCTTTGAAAATGGCAAAAGGTGGCAAAATATATTGTGAAAAACGAAATTTTTGTATGGAGACTCTACGAAGTAGTTGCCCGATTGGTCCCATTTTCGAACTTAAATTTACTTGTTAGTAGCCCGTGTGCAAAATTTTAGGACTCTCTAAGTAACGCGTTCTGGAATTATAGTGAGGGCGGGAAGACAGACCGACACACGGACGGACAGGTAAAAATCAAAGTAGCTTTTAATATTTTGCATGGATGTCCGACCCATTTTCTTCTACCAGCATTATATGTGCGTAGCAATATAAAAAAAAAATGAATATAGCTGACCGATCTGTTTTGGTAGAAGTTGTCGTATAAAATAAAAATTCGGAAAATTCTTCTGAGATAAGTAAATATGAATGTGAATATTTTTCGAAAAACAACCAAACCTGTGTAACAAAACTTGGTCCGAAATTTGAAAAATGAAAGTGATACCTGTATCTGGTGAGTGTATTTTTTGGGAGGTGTAAAAGAACAAGTGGGACAAGAACATAATAATTTTGAAAGTTTTTTTGCAAAGAGGGAAAAAGAAGTTGAGTATAGAAAAAAAACCAAAATGGTGGTTCCGGACGAGTCACCGATTTTTGGTTTGAAATGTACAGTAATCGCGTGCTGATTGAGAAGCATAGCAACTATGATTCGTTTTTGTAAAATAATGATCGTTGTTTTAGTATACAGTAACTTGAGCTGAATTTTTGATGACAAAATCATACTTAATTAAATCGGATAAATTGAAAAAATATACAGGAGTTATCACCCTGGGTAACAACAAGTTTTTACTTATCTTATTACATAGGAATTATCCGTTTGTTACTCAAATCGCACCGCATTACTATTTATTATATCGCATGATGTACTTATGAGGCTATTGTTTAATCTATATTAAAACACTGTGGAGGGTGTGTTAATTATAAATATATATATATATAAAAAAAACGTATATTGTATATTTTTACCACACAACACATCGATGGTCATTTATTATTTTTAAAATATATTCAACTGCCGAATATACATACGAAATTAATGAAAAAGAAATTTCTTTATTGCATTATTCGAACTTTATGTAAAAGCTGTCCTGGCAGCAATATTCAGTGTTGTCGATAAAATGGGAAATACGTCGGCCGGTTCGGTTCGGTTCTGCACATCACACAATACTTGTTCAGTGCAAAAATATTCCATTCGAGAATTATTGCACCCCCATGAATCTTGCTGGTTGTGCTCAATGCTGCGAAACGAAAAATCGTTATCATGTTGGCCCTACCCTATTCCTTTGCTGTTTTATTTTTTTCACTCCTCCTCTCGAAAGTTGTTGTATTAAAACGAGGAATGTTGATGGGAATTGACAACCTAAAAAAGGAAATCGAGATTACTTTTTTCATTTATTCACTTTTTTTTTTTTACTTTCATACACACATAATTCGCAGAAAAATTCAATAACAAATTTCTGATTTATTGGCGGTCATATTTTTTCCATTTTTTCTGGATTAAATTTACATGCACTCTTGCCAGGATGCTATGTGTAACATACCTAAACCTTTGTCAATTTATATTTTTAGTGCGATAAATATCGTGTTATTAATGCATCGAATATATTTAAACAAAAAAATATTGTTAGCTAAGCTTAAAGTGAAAAAAGATTTATTTATTTTAGATATTGAACGATGCTGGAATTAATTTGATTTTCTATTTATGTTTGAAATTGATTTCAGTTTTATAGTTAATTTTAATAAAGTTTTTTGCTTTATATTCAATGTGCAATGGGTGGGCGGAGCTTCGAGCTTTCAAGTTTGACATTCATCTAAGAAGGAAATGGTACTTACATATTTATTTGCTAGTATTCAGAGAATAAGTTTTTTGGAGAATAGAACAATTTTAAGAACTTTTATTTTTAACGATTTAAATCAAATCATAAATACAGGAGGAAAAAACAATCGCCCCGTCCGGGGTTTAAAGCCGGGACCTTCTGCTTTCCGGGCGACTGCTCTTATCACTAAGCTACCGAGACAGATGATTTTCCCTCTTGTATTTCTTAATTTGTAACTAGCCTATTAAGCCACGTTGCTTTCAGCTGGCATTAACCAGTAACGATGAAAGCGCACAAATAAATTCTAAATAAAAAATATAAGAAAAAATTGTAAATTGAATTAAGAATTTATTTGTGAGCTTTTATCGTTACTGGTCAATGCCAGCTGAAAGCAACTTGGCTTAATAAGCTAGTTACAAAGCAAGAAACACAAGTGGGAAAAGCATCTGCCCGGGAAGCGGAAGGACCTGGCTTCAAACCAAGGACGAGGCGGTTGTTTGTCTCCTATTGTATTTACGATTTGATGATTAATCATTAAACAAAAAAATTTGTTAAAATTCTTCTATTCTCCATCTTTGACTGATTTTTAATAAGTGTGGGTTCGATTTCCATCCGGGAAAAATGAATAAGTTTATTGTCGAGAACAAATCCCAATATGAAAAATATTCCTCACAATTTGTTGTTCCTTTTATTATAATATAATTTTCCCATATCACAAGACCACCTTTCAAGTCTGTTAATATAGTGTACGACATTCTGAACACCCTGTCTCATATATGTATATCTGAACCGAAAAATTGAACTGTTAATTGCTCCAATTGTATTTTTAGTTTATTCTGTTCACAGACAACATTCAAGTACCCGTAGATAAGAAAACAGATACAAACCCGGATCACTTTTCAAAGCTTTAAACTTTAACTTTTTATTCAACCAAAGAAAGCTATTAGTAATAAATGTTCCGAAGAATTTACATATCTGGCATAATACAGCAGAGAGAGAGAGAGAGAGAGAAAAATTAATGTATAGAGCTTTTTATTGAGCGATCCAACAGCTCAGTTACCTTAATATTATGTACTTCTGCCTTAAAATTACATATGTCATTAACGTTTTTAATAAAATTTTGATGAAGCGATTAAAAATATTGTTTGAAGTCCACACTATTTGAACCCAATTAAAATTGGTCTTGGCTGGGACTCGAACCTCCAACTGTAACTTTTCTACCTTATCAACTAGACCCCCAGTAAAGTCGCATAATAGGATATCCCCCCTCCCCACCAAATGACCGAGAAGAATAAAACAATTATAATATAATGAAGTTGCCGCAATTACCTACGTAGTTGTTTCCTTTCATTTTAGTACATTTCGAAAGAATTGCTTGTACTTCTCGTGCAAAAACTTTCTAGGAAAAAACTTACTCGTATGGTGGGAGAAATGTGTAAAAAGTATGGAAAAGTAAGCAAGCGGTTTTTCTGCAACTACTTTAAATCAAGTGTGCAATGACATTTGAAAATTGAGTTTAGTTTAAGCAAAAAACATAAAACAATAATGCACATAGTTTCATGTTTCACCTTGCAGTGGCGGAACTAGAATTGTACTTAGGGGGGGGGGGTATCTTACAAATTAAATTGAGAAAAAAAATCATCCAGAACCGGTAAGTCGCTTAGTTCAAATTAAATTGAGCAAAAAAAACAAACAAAAAAGCATCCGAAGCCGTAAGCCGCTTAGTTTATCTACCGCAGTATACTGTAGTGAGGTACTAGAAAGGTTTCAGCATTAAGCGGTGTGAATATGTGTCATATTTTAGTTTCGGGTGCAAACTGCAGGAGTCATTCAAACCAAACTTTTCTCAGTTTTACACACTGGAATATGGCATAATATGGACTGCTCGATTAGGGCACAATTTTTTGTGTCAACATTTTCTCTGACGTCGGTACCAACATTGGAAAAACCATTAGCGGCAAATTTAAAAGTAATTTTAATAAAACCTTTGCATTTCTGTCGAGTATCCTTTAATATATTGCCTTTGGTAAAATACTGTAAACAACAAATAAATAACTGGGTTAATTTGTGATACCCAAATAATTAATTTTATTTCGACGAACTCACTTAACTATTTGTTTTTTACAGTTCTCTCTCAATTGGTGCTTGGTGCTTAGACCGAAAGAGAACGGTATACAGTCAGTTCATATTATACATGTCAGTGGTTTTACATAAGAACGCTGCAAATATTTTGAAATGTTAGGAGTTAGGACTAAGTTGGTGCTCTGATGTGGTAGTGAGGAAGTCTATTTCGTGGCTTAGGAAGTGTTTTTCGAGGGTTTTGGATCGCCCAAACTCTGAGAAAAACCTACACACATACATCACATGTATACAATAATATTCATTGAAATACATTTTGATTTTTTTTTAAGTTTTGGAATAAAAGTTGAATTATATAAATAAAAAAAATATAAAATAATAAATATATTTTTTCAAATAACTCACTTAATTAATTACTTTTTACTTCAAATTTAAGGGGGGTCGTGACCCCTTGACCGCCCCTCCCGCTGGATCCGCCACTGTCACCTTGCCTAATTGCTTGTCGACCACCAATTCCTATCCCATCCGCTCATCTTACTATTCTCCTTCTGTTCTACTGCACTGCAATGCAATGTGAATGAAAACTCTCTCAAATAAAGTTATCTTGATGAAACCGATTTCCTAGGGAAGAGCTAAAAGAAGCAAAGAGATCACGTGTAAGGGTTAATGCGGAGCACAGGAGCTGGCTGTGGGGCTGTGCTCGTGCTTTGTCCACCCGCCAACTGCCACTCACTACTGGTGACTGGCGGCGGATCGACAAAGCAGATAAATTTCGTAAAATTTGTGAGAGCGGGTCATAATATCACCACCGACGAGTGGCGGGTCGTCAACAAGCAATGCGTTTTCATGCAATTTGTAAGAGCGGGTCGTAATAGAATGACCCGCCATTTAAAACTTTTCAATATCCGAGGTGCGTATTCTTTTTGTTAGATCTTCTTTGGTTTAACATAGCTTTATTGAAATGCGAAGTTTGGTGCGTGATCTGATTCAGATTTTAGTAAAGCGGCAGGAAGTGCCCCACGCAGATCCTAAGGAATTCCGTTCTGTACTAGATTTTACAAAATGTGCTAGATCAAGCTATGACCGTCGCCACCAGACCCCCCCCCCCTACCCCTCTCACCCGGTCTCAAACTTTCACGTAATACATCGTGTAAGTTCCAGTCGGGCCTAAAATAGGCATCCCCTTAACTTTATGGTAACTGATTTTATTAAGTATTATTTCCCACATCAGAAGTGGTTTAAATTTAGATAGATTGATTGGGGTAAAAGTTGTAATATTATTTGCATTATTTCTTTTTGATGATTTTTGAAAATTTGTAAAACCTCCCCCATTTGACAAACATTATACGGCACTTACTACCAAAATTATATAATATAATCCGGATTTCAAGCAATTTTCAAGGATGTACTGGGAAAGGACTTTATCTCCAACTCTTATAAAATAGTTAGGGGATTCGAAAGGAGAACAGGATTGCAACAGTGCAATATGAATTTAATATAACAATTTACATTCGGTAAGTATACAAACAGTGAAATAATGGCGTCGATTTTTTGAACTATTTGTCAAAATTAAGAAAGTAAGACAACAATGTTATCAACAAGTTTCTCTGCATTCCTCCATTACCCTATATAAATTACATAAATCCTATAATATAAAAGTGAACAATTTTAGAACAAAGAAAAGAAATGAAAAGCGAAAGAAAGGGGAGACTTCTTATCCACTTATTTTAGAAGTTATAACTTCATTTAACACTCTAGGAATATACATAAAATGTACGCAAAAGTTTATCAAGATATACATACATATATACAAACATACATACATTTACAATATGTGTACACAGAGCTCGATTTGTAAGGGGATCCATCCCCAAGAACATTACACGACAGATGTTCGAAACAGATTGCCTAGTTGAATTCAAGATTTTGATTCCCTTTGTGTACCTTATATCCGTGTTTATTTTGTCTCTTAACAAGTTGCAATTCATTTTGAATTTCAGTACTCTTTGTTTCAACAGCCAAGAGGAATTATTCAAGGGAAAAATGGAAACAATGCCTCATTAACGAGGCAAAAGAAAACTCTCCAAGGCTTCATGTTTGCACTTGAGTGTGTACTTATCTTTTGCTAGCAAACATCTTTCTACTGTTTGCTGACTAATTGTCCTGGTAAAAATGATATGAACGAGTTATATTTTCACTTCCTATGCAAGTAGGTATATGGCGGGTATGACTTGTTATGGTGACAAAATTCACAAAAATTGACTGAAACTTAAATGTGAGAAATGGAAGAAATTTTATGAAAATGTAAATAATATTAACGAATTTGTATTATTTTTGTACAGTTTATATGTGGCAGAAAATTTAGAATTTATTAATTTTTCATAAAATTTATTTTTTGTTAAGAAAGAAATATTTCGAAATAGAATTGTGATTACATATAAAAAAAACAAATAATCCGGCAACTAAAAAATATACAAACTCAAATCGAAATACCGTATCCCTTTTCAGGGATTGCTCCCGATTTGACTGGTTTCTCCGCTGTTTTAACCGGCCGTTTGCTAATTTCAAGTCAAAAGTGTGTAATTGCTAGTCGAAAATAGCTTTATCGATCTTAAAGTTGTTCTCCGTGCTATTGTCTTTTGCTAATTTCGATTTATAACTTGATTTTCTTTTATTTGCGGTGTTTTCACAGAACAATGTCTGGGCTTGAAAAGGTTACGACTAGAGCAGAGCTGGACAATACTTAAGTAAAAAAAAAACTTAAGTACTATTTAAAGTACATTTTTGTTACTTAAGACTTATTACTCAATACTTTTGAAATACCCTACTTAATACTTGAACATAAGTACTTGCTTTTATTTACTTGTGCTTAGTTTTGTGTTTAAGTACCAGAATTCTTACTTAAGTATTTCTGAGTCTATTAAGTACCTACAAATATCTAACTCTTCATAGAAAAGCAAAGACAATCTCTAGCGCAACTTCTTTTTTGTTGAGTTTTAAAGAATACAAAGAACTGTCAAAGCATGTGCCGCACTTACTCGTCAAACGAGAACCTTAGACAAGCTAATAACATACAAACAAGAGTGGGAAAGTAGAACAAAAAACAGTAACGTCTCGTTAGAATATAAGATCGACAATAGCTCGACTTGATGACATAATCAAGGATAAGCAAGCAATTCCTCGCTACAATATCAAATCAACGATGCCTCGACCTGATGTAGGGAAGGCCTCAATTTTTTCTTAGAAATTTAGTTGACATTTTATCCTTAAAATTTTTATGCATTATTGGAGGCGACAATGAGTACTTGGGCGGGTCTCTCGTAGTTTTTATGAGTGCAGCAATGAGAGGTGATAGTTTTACCCTACATGTAGCGTCGAAAACTATAAAAAAATATAAATAGTAGCCACTGATTACTATACATATTATAGTTTTCAAAAGGTATTTATTTATTAATATCTATTAACTGAACTCCATAAACTTCATTAAATTACTGCCAACATACAGAGATTCTAAAAAGGTATTTTAAAAAGTACTGCAAAAAGTTATTTTTTATAGACTTAATACTTCGTTACAAGTACTTTTCATGCAAACGCTACTTGTACTCACGCTGAAGTACTCAATCCTTCGGTACTGGTACTTAAGTACTTTTTCTTTGATACTTGCCCAGCTCTGGACTAGTGAACAGAAAGGGAAAGGTGGATTGAATTCCGCAACACGATGCCTACGCTTCTCTCCGTTGGAATTAGCAACCTGAAATCCACTAGTCGTATGGATGATGTAACTATGACAAGTAAATAAACAGCTGACAGTTTTCCCGACGCATATTGGATACGTAGCTAGCATTGAAAATCGTATTCAGTATGCTATTTCGGGTGTGGAATCTCATCTCTTGGATAAAATTGACAGTGTGGTTCTTCAAGGTTTAAATCATCGTGTAGAATCTTTAAATAATGATGTAGTGGGTATCAAGAAGTAATGCTCGACGCTGGATAAAGGAAATGATGATCTCCGTCGTATACTTCGCCTGAATGATGTTATCGTTAGGGGGATACCTATGATTCCACATGAAAATCCTCGTGACATCATTGTGCATTTATAAAATGTTTTCCAACATAAACTTTCTCCTTATATCGAAGCTTTTCGCCAGAAACGAAGAACGCAGTTTAGCCATAACAATATTAATCATGTGACGCCTCACTTGCCGATGACTAAAACTGAGAATTATTTGATTTTTATTGTTTTTTGAATTATTTGGCTATACGTTAGACCAGGGGTGCGGAACCTGCGGCCTTTTGAAATATTCTTTGCTGCCTTTTCACAAAATTTGTATTTTATTACAAATTACAATTGAAATTTTTTTGTGAAAATTTTTGAAATAATTATTAATACTAATAATATATTTCAAATATGTTTTCGGTTACTTTTCTATAAGATAAACACAGTAGGCCTCGTTTTGCTGGAAAACACAGTTGCAGAGCAACTGCAAATGATTTAGTTTAATTTGGTAATCGTTTGGAGTTATTATTATTTATAGTTTAAAATTTTGCATTTATCGTGTATTTAACAATCAAGTAAGTACATTTAATTAATTTGTGATAATTATATCTAATTATAATTCTTTTTATTAACAACATATGTATGAATATCACTTTTTATTTTAAGTTATCAACTTATAAACCATGTCAAAAAAACTTAAAAGAAAGCTGAATGAGGAAAACAGATCCATTAATGAAGAATGGGAAATTCAATATTATCTTATTTCTATAAAAGATAAAATGTTTTGTTTATAATGCAATTCTGTACTAACAACATTAAAAAAATACAATGCAAATCAGCATTATTTATTTCACAAAGACTACAAATATGTCCAACTAGAAGGAGAAGCTCGAAAATCTGCACTTCAAAAAATGAAAAAAGAAAGGCAGGATCAAACACAAGCTTTCAGTACTTTCAGTAAGCAAGGAACCGCTGCAACTGATGTTACGTTCAAAATAGCGTTATATACTTGGAAAAAGAGGAAAACCATTTAGTGATGTGGAAATGATAATGGAGTGCATTGTTGAAGCAGTAGAATGCTTAGACCCTGAGAAAGTTGATAAATATAAACAACTAGCTCTTTCAAGGCGGACCATAACTGATCGACAACACGAATTTGCTTATAATGTGACAGAACAGCTTCGCACAATAATTCAAAATAAGAAGGTATATTTTTCAATAGCGCTGGATAAATCCACTGATAAAACTGACTCGGCTCAAATATTATGGAGAAATAAGAATTTTAAGAACTTTTATTTTCGATTTTTATTCGATTCCCGTCCGCGGGAAAAATAAATCAAATATTATATTTTATTCGTGCTATAAGAAGAAGATTTTCAGTGTCATGAGGAACTACAGGCTTTGGGCACACTTACCGGAAGAACTTGCAGAATTGATATCCATGATAACTTTAAAGAAAAATGTCGTGAAGCAGGACTAAAACTTGATAATCTGGTGAGTGTATGCACTGATGGTGCACCTTCCATGAAAGGGAAACGAGAAGGTTTCGTTTCATTATTAAAAAAGGACAATGCAAATTTAAAATCAATAATCTCATTTCATTGCATATTGCACCAACAAAATCTTTGTGCTAAATCCACTTCTTTAAGCAATACTCTAGAAGAAATTATTGTAATTGTCAATTTCATCAGAGCAAATGCAACCCCACATCGCCAATTTCGAAACCTTCTTATGTCCGATGATGATACGTACAGTGTAGATTTGCCATATCATTGCAAGGTTCGATGGTTATCAAGAAGACATGTTTTAGTAAAAGTTTTATCAATACTAGAACAAATTATCAGATTTTATGAGGAACAAAAACAACAATGCGATTTACACAAATACTGCATTTTTGTGTGATATTATGGTAAAGCAGAATGCTTTAAATATTTCTTTGCAAGGTAAAACAAAACATATACATATATGATATGTGGCAAAAAATTCAGTCTTTTCGAAAAAAGTTATTATTTTTCAAAACTATTTTCTCTCGATCGGAAATTTCTGAAGAGCATTTTCCGCAATTAGCAGAAGTATTAAATGAACAGAAATCTGAAAGTGCAACATTTCAAGATTATATTGCTGTTTTGGACTCATTAATTGAAGAATATACTGAACGGTTTTCTGACTTTGAGGAACATAGTATCACAATGAAATTAGCATTTTCACCACATCTACTTGATATCGCACAGGCGCCTAGCGAACTACAGATGGAATTGTTTGAGTTATGTGAAGATAATATTATAAAATCCCTTTTTGATGCATAGAAAGATCCTATTGAAATATGGAAAAATGCAACTGAATACCCATGTTTACGTCAACATGCTCGTCGACTGCTTTCTTGCTTTGGAGCTACTTACTGTTGCGAATCAACTTTTTCATATCTAACACAAATTAAGACCGATTTAAGGACACAGTTAACTGATGTTCATTTGGAAGGCCAACTCAAATTATGTGTTACTAAGCTCGAACCTAATATCCAATTACTTTCCAATAAAAAACAGGCACAAAAGTCGCATTAAATTGGTTATCTTGGCCTTAGTTTATATCATTTCATATCATTTTTTAAAAGTGGTAATACATTTTAAAAGTGGTAATATCATAATTTTATTTTATATTGCGGAATATACATGTTTTTTTTAACTGAATAATGAGTGAATTATAATAAAATTGCATTTAAAAAAAAATTATATTATTTTTTGTACTAGTACTAGAATAAGCTGGTAATATATTTCACGGAAAGGAATAAGCTTATATGTATGCAGCCTGCTTACTATTTTCGAAATTTAAATTGGCCTTCCATGGTGAAAAGGTTCCCCATCCCTGCGTTAGACACTTTTGCATACGCTTTAACCTGTTGCATAGTGATATTAGAAGAAAATTTGAGATATTCGTACACTAATGATTCAAGGCAATAAAAATGCTAAGACATTTTTTTCACAGTTGAAAACACAGTCCTACCTGTTGCAGTTCATACGTTCGAGTATGTGTGTATTTAAAGTAGCCGTGTGAATTCGTTTCAACCATTTAAACTGGGTGATAAAAAAGAAAAACATTTCTTGCCGATAGGTGTTCAACGATCGATTAACTTCATAAATAATGCCCAGAAGTTTGAAGAAATTACGTTTCAATTTACTTAAATGCTTTAGCATAAGAAGAAAATATACTTTTCTTGGTAACTTCCTAAATTATGGATTAGGCATGAAAGAAGTACCACCGGAAAAGTACTGTGGAATAGAGCAACTTAAGTCATGCTTATTTGCAATCTTAACGTCAGATTACATTAAAACGATGGCTTGTACAGAAAGACTGCTTCGAGCCTTTATTATAAGGAATTTCATGACTTTTATTTCTAGAATCATTCTAGGAGATACATATATACAAATACCTAACTCACTATGAATTTTTGAAACCTTACAAGGTACAGTAGCGTAATTGAACATTTCCAAAACGATTCCTCTGACGAATGTTGACCTTAGACTTAAAGATGTTTCCATAACAAAACTTGGGAATCCTCTGTCAATAGTTCTTGTTATATCTTCAAGCAATCTGTAAATAAAATTCTCAGTATTGTCCTGAGTTCAATAATATTATTCGGAGCAATTACTTATTTTGCGCAATTTTCCTAGTAAGAGTGCAACAATTATTGCTTTTCTTTTAGTTAAAAATTAAATAAAGGTTTTTGATCTTTTTGAAATTATAAAGTATCTATATTTATTGTTTTATGTTCTGATTTGAATAGTTCTATAGCTTAATAATAAAATAGGTAATTTTTACTCAAAATTAGGTAAATTTGGTGATGTTGAAACGCCATTAAACCAGATTCGAATTAATGACTTTTAAGAGGACTTCTTCCGGATCGCTACATTTGCCTTTTTTGCAATTTTCGATAATGTGACGAAAAATATCATAGATAGCTAAATCTGCATCAATGCTCAAGGCAAAAATTTAAATAATGTTGTCATTGACAGCTGATGGAAACTTAAATTAGAAGTCTAAAACTAAATGATCATCCACTTATTGCTAAGCAACATTTTGCGAGTCCCCTAATAGGCGTAGATTTATTTCTATTTGATTTTGAAGAAGCTTATGTGATTGGAAAATCATTGTTGAATAGAAAAAAACAAAGTTTTTGGAATACAATTGAAAACATGTCTGACAACCAGCTACCCATACGTCTTATACTGAATGACAAGAAATTACTAGGCATAGTGAAAAGACTAATAACACACCTTACATCGACATTTTTAGTGTCATCTATGCGCTTTAAATATGCAAAATAAAGTGTAGATTTTGTTTATAATTTTATTATCCTGGACACAATAAAAAAATGGAAAAAGTAGTTAAATTTTAATATCTTAACATAAAAACAAAAATATTTTTTGGTTTCAATGTAAACTTTGGGGGATGTCACCTCAGTATTGAAAAAAAAGTGCCTAAACTTTTTCATGACTTATTCAGGCACTTATTTCCTAACTGAGCTGATCTTTATTGTTTCTCAATATTTTAATTGTATCTAGTAGAATAAATTTATTTAAAACATGAGTAAAAGTTTTCATTGATCTAAGACCAATTATATTATACCCTAGATGAAATTAAAGGCTAAATAAAGTGAAAACCCAAAGTTTTTTATGCGAACACTGAAAAAGGGTTGCCCGATTTAGTACATTTTTGAATTTGTATTTGCTATTTTTGCGAAAACGTCATGTACACTATTTGTGCTCTTCACCTCGACAAATACTAAGGCAGTGTCCAAATAAGTATATAGTGAAAAACTAAAGATTTGTAGGGTAACACTAAGAAAAGGTTGTCCGATTTAGTCCTTTTTTGAAATGTTATTTACTATTGGTAAAAATACACCATATACCAAATTTAAGCTCTGTATGCGTTACCAAGTTCTTGGATAGTACCCAACTATAAAAGTGAAAAATTAAATTTTTGTATGGCAACCCTACGAAATTGTAGTGTAGGGTCGCTTGGTACTTGCATTGAGTGATTCGGGTTTATGCACAATCTTATGATCGTATTCCTCCAATTTTATCCTCCAACGCATGAGTCGAGAGGAGGAATCCATCAAGTTCATTAGCCAGATCAAGAGTTTATGTTCTGTGATGATGTTAAGTTGTCTACCGTAGAGGTAAGGAATTGTTCCACCGCATAAACTATGGCTAGGAGCTCGTTTTCTATGGTAGACTACCTAGTTTCTGCGGGATTTATCATTTGACTGGCATAATAAATTGGTCGATATTTTCCTAGGATACCCTGGGATAAAATAGTACCTATGGCTAAATCATTTGCGTCTGTGGTGACGTTAAATGCTCTGTTGAACTCCGGATAGGCGGAGATAGGTGCCGTAAACAGTTTTTCTTTTAGGGTCCTAAAGGATTTGTCGCAGGATGAATCACATTTGAAATGAGCATCCTTTTTAATTTGGGCTGTGAGAGGCTTTGCCACTCTCGAGAAATTAGGGATAAAACGTCTATAATAGCCAATAAAACCCAAGAATGCCTTGATATCCATAGCCTTCTTAGGAGTTGCATATGTTTTGACGGCTTTTATCTTGTTTGAGTCTGATATTAGTCAATTTTCACTTACTACGTGTCCCGGACAGGCTATTTTCTTTTGAAAGAAATGACATTTATCCGGCTCCAGTTTGATTTGTCCCATTTTCGAACTAAAATTTACTTTTGTTTTATAAGGCCCGTATACAAAATGACAGCACTCTAAGTGAACGCATTCTCCAATATTGTGTGGATGGACAGACAGACAGACAGACAGACAGACAGACGGACGGACGAATAGACAGACGGACAAACTTCGGATTTTATGCGTGGGTGGTCAATCCATTCTGTTCTATCCTCATGCATTTCTATGCTTCTACAAACTGAATGACAAACTTAGGATAACCTATGATTTTAGCAAAATGGGCCAACATGACCTCCGCGCTTGGGATCTTTCATCCCTCTTGCTTTAAAAAAATACCAATACCAATTACTTTCCAATAAAAAACAGGCACAAAAGTTGCATTAAATTGGTTATCTTGGTCTTAGTTTATATCATTTCATATCATTTTTTAAAAGTGGTAATACATTTTAAAAGTGGTAATATCATAATTTTATTTTATATTGCGGAATATACATGTTTTTTTTAACTGAATAATGAGTGAATTATAATAAAATTGCATTTAAAAAAAATTATATTATTTTTTGTACTAGTACTAGAATAAGCTGGTAATATATTTCACGGAAAAGAATAAGCTTATATCTTATATCTTCTGATGTTGTCATCTAGGATATAAAAATGATGTCACAGTCAAATGTCAAAGATGGTGGATCATATTTATCCTCTTAGTCTGTATACTGTGACAACTCTAAATATGTATAGTAAGATTTCCATTTTAGTATAAATAGATAATCAGTTGTCAGCAGAATGTGTCGACTTTGGATGAAGGAAAACCCAGAGGTCGAACAAGAGCAAGACCTTAAAAATATCAGATTATCACGCGAAATTTAATGCGCTACAAGCATTTTCCTCACACCTATTTCTTCCATAATACAAATTGAAAATGATTAATACCAAAACAAGCTGTGCCCCAAAAAGATAATAATAATGCTGCCATTGCCTAAAAGATTACATCTTTTCCTCTCATCTACTCTTCAGTAAAATATAATCCATTTAGTTGATAGATAAAAGTCGAGCAGATAATTTTAAGGCATTATAAATTAATTTTCTCAATTTAAGCAATTTAATTCTAAGAAGAAAGTGGAACATATCAAAGCACTCTCTACGATAAAACTTTTCAGGCATTTCTAATCTGTACAAGGCACAAGAAACAGATATAAATGCTTAAAGGGCATCCTCTTATCTTATATCTATATCTAGAATAATGCCAAGATTGAAATTATCAGCGTTGAGGACTAAAAGCTCTTGACCGTGTCGTGGTAAAAGTAGCTTAGGGGACTAAAGAAAATTTCTTAATTATGGTAGTAACTCGTTTTTGTATAATATGTTAAGCCGGATTTATTTATTTCCATTGCTGCTATTTCGAGTATTATAGAAATAATTTTAAATCCCCATTGAGTTTAAATTGTGAGATATTTTTGAAAATCTGACTTGCAGTGAGTGTTGTTTGCGAGAATTTCATTATTCAACAATTTTAAGAGGTTTATATTCTATATGACTATATAGACAGCTGGAACGCGTTTATTGAAAGATTATTTTGAATACAGTTATCGCGAGTACAATCAATATTGAAATTTTGCATAACTCGATATTTCGCCGAAGTACTGCATTAGTTCACAACCATTGGCAAAATAAAGGCGATTGTGACGATTGAATTATAATCATCAGAACCTAGAACTGTCTGACTCTATATGAGATAATTTTTAACCAATAAATTTTTCCATGATAATTTAGGAGAGCTACGACTTGATGGTCACATCAATGTTCAATCTGCGGTAAGCCTGTAATCTAAAACACAATACTTGAGTGGATATTGTCAAGATGATGGCGCAATTTGAAATAAGTTGTTGTGACGATGTTCAGAAATTCAAACCAACAGCAAAAGTAATTCTTTTTTTTTCACATGGATGACATGCAGACTAGAAGCTATGACGTCGGATAAATCATCAAAACATACTCAAAACTGAGAGTATTGCTGGAAAGTAGAGGATATGAAAGTAATGCTCAAATCACCAACCACATTTTTAGGCATTATACTAAGTTAAAGGCTATTTTTCAATATCGCAAACAATGAATCGATCAAGACGTTAGGCACACATTGACATTCGGCATCCGAACGCTATTCAAGTTCTGTGCCGACTTTGATGATGTAGGACTATTTATTAAGCGTGGTCTTCTATCTAAGGTAACGATGATTTGCGACCCATTTGGTCTATTGTCCTAAGTATCCACCTATCTTTCAAAACTCTTTGAGGTCATAAAGTCGACTAGGATGGATGGATTGAAAGGAGTTTGAGTACCCCTGGAGGGAGAATCCTAGAACGTAGGCCACTACAAGCACCATTTTGCACCCTCAGAACCCCTGAATAAGTTCAAATGTCCCAACCAGACGCTCTTAAAACTATAAGATTGGCTCTCAACCCTCCTTACCTGTTTCTTGCAAGTTATTTAGGAGGTGTGAGCCAAGGAATCTATAATGTTTTCCGGAGATAGCCGGATAGTGACAAAGAGAGTGAGTCACCGGATCATCTGCAAATAGGGTTGTCCACTAGTCCTATCCTACGCAGGCGACCCCTGCGAGAACAGTGTCCAGTGAAAATAGACACCAGAATTCTCATGGTAGGTTTGCTCAGCCCTAGCAGGTTTTTTGTGAAACTTGGGATAAGTTTACTCCACAGTTCCTTTGTTGTTCTACCCGAAGGGTCGTCCAGCCAGAGGCAACTGTGCTGGCAGTCCGCTCAACTCTTAATTGGAGAGACCAAGTGTCCCAGTACGATCACAATTGTGGAGGAAGGTCCTTTACCTCCGCCAGGAAGACCATTACATGTCTTTCCATGTGTATGTCAGGTTCCAAATGAGGCTCCTCACAGTAGACTTGAATGCGCCGGTTACGCTGAGTAGGCACAATCTTTGAATCTTCTTCAAAATATCTTACGATGAAGTCGACTAGGATGAACCCTTATCTTCAAATGTTGCGGCTCTTTTTTATTCACGTCTTAGTTTTTAATACTCATCAGATTGAGCAATTGGTTCCAATTGGTTAACCATAAACTACAATTAAGCTACATAGCTTTGTAGATGATTTATATTATCGCACATCTTATCCAGACGAATAAATTGAAGTTTATTTAGTTGCTGACAAAAGTCTAGACTTTTTTTTTATATATAGAGTAATAGTAGCAAAGTTAGTGCTATGCGCAGCCGTTTTACTGGATCCACTCATGCAGCAAGTCATAATAATCAGAGTTTTACATATTTATTTCTATGGATAGACAAACCCAACTGTCACGTTTTAAAATAGTTTGGAGAAACCTCAAGCAAGCGGATTACATATGTATCTTTAGAATAGAGCTCCAAATATTCAAAAACTTATGATGTCTTCAGGCAGTTTGCGCCATGTGCGGTCTTAGCATAATCCTGCAGATTGTGTTCTAAAATGTCTAAGCCACATTGGATCTACGACAAAAAGTATCAACTACCAATACTAATTACATGACAGACCTAGTACAAAAGTTTTGAAGCAAGTAGACCAGGCAAGTCCAAAATCTTCAAACAAAAAATGCACAAAAAAATTGAAAAAATGTACACAAAAATTGAAAAAATGTACAATACGCTATTACAATCGATAAGCTTTTCAGAAGAAGTGAAGTGAAGCGTTTGTCCCTGGGTTATAAGTGTTTTATACGCACAGCCGTCTATCAAATCTTCTGCAGTTTATTATATTAAAAGGAACTACTCAGGATTGGTGATTAATTTCAAGACGCTAAGGCCTAAATAGGCAGGTAGAATTCCATTATAGAAGATGAAAATGTACAAATTAAGCCATCAACTAGTCCAATACTCATAATTAGCTTATCTAAAACATGTTATTTGAAGCATGCAGACCTTTCTTCCGTACAAGTATTGATTTCACAGGGCTCAATTCTATATTTCCAAAGGCAGAACCACATTGCAGTTTTCATACACATAGGAGCTATGCACCTTGAAATAACTTGAAACTCATCAACATCAAACTCATCAGCGATAATGGTATGCAAAAAATATCAAACTCATCACTTCCTGAGTGTACTCAAACTAAATCATGTGTAAACTCCCGCTCCTCCTCCATTGTGCACAATATCATCTACCTCAAACGACCTTCAAACGCTCTCCTGCAAATTTCATTGAAAAGCTGCTAATATCTGTTCCAGTTGTCAAGGTTAGAGGATTTTAAATTCAATATGTATTTGAGATGACGTTACCTTTGACAATTAGATCATCTGGATCATTCTGGTGTCGTTTCAGCAAAGAATATATCGTTCGTTTTCAATAGCGTCCCTAGCTGTCTTGATCAATTTATAATATCAAAGTTGCTGATCTAATATCCATAAAATCTGATCGCTATCCGATAGCAAAATGGAGATTTGAATAAGTTAGCTTCGTACGTCCAGGATAGGTGTCCGATGTGGCTAGATTCATCACTCTCAAAATAGCACTTTGTATTCGTAGCAATAATACTAAATTCATAGATTTTCTAAATTTTAACGATTCTTGAATCCATTTCAGATGTAAAAACATAAATAAAAGGTTAGGAAAATGTCAGACTCTGGTGTATTTGAAATGGAAAGCCATAGTGAATCTTTCAGGGCCTTAAATCATATTAAAAACAAAATAGAAAATTTTATATACATTTTAAGCTACCTGGCAAAACTTTGTAGTATTATTAAGAAAATTACTCAAAAATGCGTGTGTCACTTACAAAAAGTCAACTTCACAATGAAGTAAAACAACAACTAAATGATACAAAATTTGGCATTGACATTATCATTCAGTCGGCTTTGTTTCAGTTCACATAAAAAAAGAAAAGAAAACTCTTTTAGCCAGGTATTTGGAATTTTAATCCACTATGAAATGGATGCCACAATCAAATTTCATCTTACTTTTAATATTACGCCTAGGGTTTGAATCCATTTGGATAGCAGCCACTTGAAATGGGTTAAAGTGGGCAAATCAAAAAGTTCTTGATTTTAAGGATGCCTAAGGTAGTTCTGGTCTACTAAAGGAGCGGTAAAATACATGTATATAGGTACTTACTGCCACCGAACCGAAGAAAACATACAAAAAAAAAACAATCTTCTTCTTTTATTTCTGCTTTATTTTTTCCTTTCTAATTTCGTAATGCAATTTTTTCCCATGAAATTAACTTTGTAAAAAATGTAGTAAAACTGGTAACACAATGTCTTGCCTAATTAAAGAGAAAGCGTACGGACAAACACAACTCTGAAAGACAGATACGACAGAGAAATGGGAAACACCTCTTACGGTTAGATGAAATATTTTTTAAAAAAAATTTACACAGGACGAAAACTTTCAACAAAACGTCCATTGTGTAATTTGAAGCCTTGAAACAGTACTGATGACGACCACCAACCACACGATAGTGATGAAAATTGTTCTACCTAAACTTTAATTAAACCAAGATTAAGTTATAGTCTTACTTATAAAAGTAGAATAAAAAAAAAAAATAACAATCATTAAGCTAGCACCGAAATCCCGTCGAGGACGAAAGAGCTGGAATTAAAATCTATGTGAAGTGTGCAATTACATTAAAAATTGTTTATTTTATGCGTCTGCAAAATCGCACACTTACTGGCTTCCCTCTCCGACGCGGCAGAGCAATGGAACTCTACGGAATTGAGGGTCCTTAGAGCCGTAAATTACTTTGTTGCTGCTTTATGCATTACATTTAAATTTCTTTTCTTTCTTTACAGTTTCTTGCGGTTTTGGCTCTTTAATTTTTTTTTCTGTCGTCCTCTATTTTACTTTGCCCAGTGTTTTGGAAAATTTCACACAGTTCTTCTTATTTGTGCTTTTATCATAAAGTGGTTTTCCTGTTTGTCTTAAGGCATACTTTTTTAGGATTACACAAAGTTGATGTACTCTGGAGTTTTGTTACTTTAGTATCGTGAAAGATTGGAAGAATCATTTGAAAAGCATTTCATTGTATGAGATTTTATGAGTATTACCCAACTAAGCCTTATCATTTCATTTCTTAGTGTCTTAAAATGTATGCAGAGTTTTACATTTTTCGAATTTATGAAGATTTGAAGATTGAAATGGTCGTAATTTCATTTTTATTGTGGCATTTCGTAACTATAAAATTGTACAAATTTATACTTTATAAATCAACTAGACTCGTGTAGACTTAACAGCTTTCATAGTCTTCAAATGGGAGCGAATAGTCAGAAAACAAGTTATTAAATAGACAGACTTAAAAGTCCGGAAACAAATTTATGTTTTCTAGAAATTAGGCCTTTTTTTATGTACACTGTAAAAAAAGTAGGACGATTCCTTAAATTTAAGAAGATCAGTTTAATTTTCCCAAATCAACGAAACATTCAATGACCCCAGCAATTCTATACAGGGTGTCCTGTCTATGGTCTGGCACCCGAAGGTTACGGATAGGTCATGCTTAGACGAACAAAAACTTGTATGAGTGGGGAGGGGGGGGGGGGGGGGGGGGTCGTAGTGGTATCCGAGATAATGGAACTTTACATATTTGGGTATATTCTTACAGATCACCCTGTAGCTTCTGAACATTACACCCTGTGATGATGATTTAAACCTTGGTAGATAGATAATCGTAGGACCTTTCAAATGGTCTTCTCCTCTCCGTTTTGAAGTTATGGGTCAACAAAATTAAAATTTCGGAATTTTTCCGCGTTTTTGTTTTTATTTAACTACTATTTTTATCAAAAAATACGTGATCAATACTAATTTTCATATTGGATTTCAGATGGCCAAAACATAAGCATTAAAATGGCCTACCACACTTTCTACCAAAAATGTAACTCTTTCTGCCTTTTAACACTTTTTCTTAAGCATATCTAGCAAAAATGGCTGAAAAAGCGCCAGAAAGTAGGCAATTATCTTTTGGAACTGACATTTTTAGCCACTTTCGCTGGATATGCTTATGAAAAAGTGCGAAAAACGCACAAAGAGTTACATTTTCGGTACAGATTGCATTAGGTCATTTTATAAGCTAAGGTTTTGGGCTTCTTAAATCCAATATGAAAAATTATTATTGATGACGTATTTTTTGATAAAAATAGTAGTTAAATAATAAAAATAAGGAGTAAAAATTCGGAAATTTTACCTTTGTTGAACCATAACTTCGAAACGGATAGAAGGAAAAAAAATTTATAGAAGGAAGGAAAACAATATTAGGCTTCAAACACTAGCCAAAATTTTAAATCGCGATGCTTTATCATCGACGAATTTTGCTCTAAAATTCTTGCCTCCTTACGCTCATCTCAATACAACAGTCGTTCTCTAAAATGAATGCAGGCGTACTCACGACCAGTTTTAGGTGATGTATGTAGAGAGCATAACAATCTCACAGTTATTGAAGATAGCCTGCAACAAGTTACACCGACTGACTTCGCCAATTCCGTAATGGATATAGTTTTACTCCTCCCTAAGGCAATGGAAGGGCAGCATTTGCACTGACCATTTGTTCAGAAATTTTATCTATCTCATGTTTTATAATATCTTTCATATTAATGTCAATATTTGAAGAAGTTGTTTTGAATGACAAAATGAAATAATAAAACGTTGATTTGAATTGAAATTGAAAGCTTTGTATTAAAATTTCTTATTGAGAATTTAGTTTTAAATTTATTTGCTCTTGGGTTAAACTTATTTGTGCTTGGTTTAAACTTATTTGCTCTTGGGTTAAACTTATTTGTGCTTGGGTTAAACTGATTTGTGCTTGGGTTAAGCTTATTTGCTCTTGGGTTAAACTTATTTGCTCTTAGGTTAAACTTATTTGTTCTTACTCTTGCATCCCATAACTTACTTCCATACTGCCTGCATGTGTTAATAAAAAAAGCATATATGTATAATGGTATATGGCACATAAGAAATGAGGTACTCAGCTCATTTTTGTGTTTTTTTAAAGGTGTTGTCGCGTAGTACTATTACCTATTCCCTATATTTTAGGGAATATTCCTTACATTTTAAGAACAAAGAAAACAGAAAAATTTTAAATTCCCTACATTTTACGGATTACTCCCTGCATTGGCAACAATGAACACCAGCATTTTCGTTGGTATGCTATTTCTGCATAACTTCATAGATACCTACAAGTCTGGACTAGTGTTCCAAATATCTACTACGGCTTTTATCACCACCTTGGTTTTGATCGTTGATAACTGCCCACTACTATAATCGTCCGGATAATTGCTTTAATATTTCAAATGGAGTATGGTTTACTCCCGGGGAAAATATTTAGTAGACCACAACTTGGATAAAAACAAAACCTAGCGTTCAGAGTGGTCGTAAAGTTGAATTTTTCTGAGTTTTTAATGCAGTTTGCAAATTTTTTGAAATTATTTTCTTTAGACGAGAAATTATCCACCCAAAAACAAAACTTTTTCATTCGAAAAACAATCTTTCAACTGAGGGTGCAATCTTGTCTGGGGGGTATTTTTGTTGAATTGGTTTTATTTCCTTAACAATGTACAAACTTAAAGTTTCTTTTGTAGAGATAACAGAACAAATAACCACTTTTGTTTTATAGTGCTCATTGGTGGTAGCTTGTAATCTGAATGAGAAGTTCTTCCAGTTTGCCTTTGACGCGAATTTAGCCAAAATTTTGTAGGTTCTTCCATTATTAAAACACACTTGGAATAGAATAGTTATGGGCATTTAAAGGTCTAAATCTTTATCTTTAACTATTCTTTGTCCATTTTAAACATTTTACTTTCATCCCAGGTTTCAACTTTAACTTGGAATTATGGGGGAATCTATAAGTTTTTAGATTCAGCTTTAAAAAATACATTTGTGACATACTGTTCTCTCTTCCTTACATTTTAGCTTGGTTTTAATTTCCGTCGTAATAGAAAAACGATTTTCTACGTTGTTTTCAGCCCGTGTTGAAAATATTGATTTAAGGCTCCCAATAACTCCTTCCTTAAAGCCAAAAATCTTCATATAATTTAATTTTCTGTTTAATTCTTGTTGCGAAGTAGCAAGTCTGAATACCATTTTAGGACTGATTTATAATGGCAAAAGAAAAACCTTCAATGAATTTATTTTCTCTTAGACGTTTATATATATTTTTTATATATGCATTATTCATCTGGATTTCTTGTTCTTCAACTGAGCCCAAATTTATCGAAAATAGACGAATTTTATTCTTGATTACAATGCGAATGAATGTTTTTTGAGGCGAAGATGTGTTGCAGTTCAGTGTAAGTAAATTGAAGGTAGATTGCCGTATTAGCCGATATTCCTTTAAATTGTTAGTTAATACATTCAGCTGCCTCAAACGGCCAGATACCATAATACGAAATGTTGTTCCTTTCGCTAAAACAATGCGAATCGCATTGTAATCAGTCCCATCTGGGTAAGTCAAACACCCATTACACGCCGGTTTATAGTTCAGACTTATGCTTATGGCAGACATGCAGGATCGTAATCAAGATATTCCGAATATCTATATAGTAAAGTATGTACCCCTGACAGGCATAAAAGACGATATTGATGTGACAAACTGTACCTACTTTGACCTTTCAATTCAGATGACAGGGTTTTAAGCGTAACCAATTTGGAAATAGAAATGACAAATATATTAGTTTTAATACAAGCTAAACCGCAACAAATTATCATAGATATGCGATAAATTAAAGATTTGGAACGAAAAAAGGAAAAAAAATACGTTATTTTGCAATGAGATCATTGAAGTGGAAAATGTATCAGTGGATATGGTGTCTCAATTCACAATTTTGTGTGAAACAGAAAAGTGTGACCGAGAATTTTTTTTTATTATTTTTCCCGAGAAGTCCTTTCTATACCATGATGACAAAATTGTTTAGTTCTTCCTCTTCTTCGTTTTCTTGGAAGAGCACAGACACAATTTTGCTTAACACGTTATCATATTATTATTAACAACTAGATGGCGTTTCGGAACGTAATTACCAATGAACAGGCTATACCCAGTAATTTTAGGATATTGATATCTAGATATCTTGTCTATACCCATTCAATTTTCTGGGTATATTGGGAGTATTTGTAATACCCATGTTGTATAAACGAGACATTACGAATATCTAGATATCGATACCCCATGTCTGTCATAAACATTACCAGGGTTTTCACAAATTCAATAGCTCACTTTCATATTTGAAATAAATACCTTATTAACATTTTTCGTAGTGTGTAAACTAGATCTGACAAGGGAAAAATATGATTGGTCTAAAACGAATAATATTACACCCCAGATCAAAATAAAAGTGAAATAAAGTGAAAGCTTGAGATTTTGATGAAAAAACCTAGGAGGGGTTTCCCGATTTAGTTCATTTTTGAGATTTTATTTTATTTACTTACCTTTTTTTTTTATTTACTATTTTTATGAAAATGTCGGGTACGAAATTACAGCTCTTCAGATCGATGTGCTCTCAGGTAGTGTCAAAATATATAAAGTGAAGAACGAATTTTATGTACGACAATTCTACGAATAGACAAAGACCTGGCGACCAAAATACTTCCGTCATTTCATAAACAAAATTTTCCATCTTATCATACTCTCTTAACATCGTTGGTAACTTATTCCGAAGTCTGCCTGTTTTCCAGTGGTGATTTAGTGATAAAGTCTGACTTTTGGTGCAGCAGCATAGAATTATATCTTATGATAAATGGTAAAAATGGCAGACATATTGAATGGAGCGAACGCGCTGGCAGACGGCAACAAAGATGCGTGAAAATGCGTATAACGAACGTCATACCACGATAACTGGAGAACGCTTTCACTTAGAGAGCTGAAAATTCGCACACGAACTTTTTTGGAAAAAAGTAAATTTATTTTCGAAAATGGCAACAATCGGGCAATTAATATGTAAGGTTGCCATACAAAAATTTCGGTTCTCACTATATATTAGGGCACTGCCTAAGAACGCGTAAATGTAGAGAGCTAAAATATGGTACAAAATGTTTTCATAGAAATTGTAATTACTAATAAAAGAATAGACTAAATCGGGAAACTTCTTCTTGGTGCTTCCATACAAAAAATTTCGTTTTTCACTATATATTTGAATATTACCTGAGAACGCGTCGACATACTGCGCTAAAATCTTGGACACAGCATTTTCATAAGAATTAGAAATACAAGTTCAAAAGTGGACCACCAAGTCGGCAAACCTTTTTATGGTTTTATACGGCAACACCATTTATTTACTTTTTGAATTTATTTTTACTAGTTTTGTGAAAACGCTGTGTGCTACATTTCAACATTGTACGTTAACGCGCTCTCAGGCAGTGTTCACATATATAGTAAAAACGAAATTTTTCTAGGGCAGCACCAAGAAGGAGTTTCTCGATTTAGTCTTTATTATATTACCTCATTTGTCCCATTTTCGAAATTAAATCTATAATTTTTTTTTGAAAAATCGCACCCGAGAAATGTTTACCTGATAAAAATCAAAGAACAACTCATATTTCGATTTGTGATAAAGGATTCCATTTGAAATCTTACTAGATGCGTCCTATCGCTGCAAGGTATGCGTGACAAGACCCGCAAAAAGATAAATGTAATACTTAACTTCGTTCCTTATGGTTATACGTGAGCACCTGCCAAGTATAGCTTAATCTCACGGCATTTTTCATGCTCAGATTGTTATCGACAATCAACGTCCTCATGTACGAAACAACTAGTACCAGTATGCCAAAAGAGCATGACATGACATCAACTTACTGGTAGAAGCGAGTTCTATCCAATCTCTGTCGATCTAGTGTCACGGCTCCCTTCACCACAGCCGCTACGATGCTCCCATAAAGGGGCCATCCCAAGTTGAGGTGGATAAAACATTGTTATCCAGGGCTCCTCTAACCCCGTAGTACCAAGTTGGCCAATGTTGGGCCGCTCATTTGATATAGCTTTCGTAAAGCATGATCAACGGATCATGAATACTCCCAGTTTCAATCTTTCGTGCAAGATATTCTTTTTTAAACGGTACTGGTAACTCCGTTCCGGCCTAGATCTTATTAGCAACATCCTTCGCACAGTATGACAAGTGCATACTTAGTAGAAAGCGCGTTCGGAATTTTGATATAAGAGTAGAGACTTTTTATCAATCCTATTCCAACACAGCCTGGATGATCTATTAAAATTGATCGAGTCCCATTCAAAGTTTTTTGCAAACGACGAATGAAGCCGATAATTATAACACCCAATATTTAGGTGCCAGACCAGCGGAAGAAATTTTCCAAATTTAAAAATATTTTTCTATTTGTAATATAACCTCACTTCATTTAAAACCTACCACTTGTATTCTAGGCTAGATTTAGCCTAACCACTTTAAGGGATGATACAATAATAGAGTGACCTAGTCACTCATACTCATAAGCTAACTAAACCTGTATTCAACTCCTTGAAAATATCATACCCCAATTTGTACTTTTTTCTATTATTTTTATAATGTTTTAAATTCAGATCATATAAAATTGGTTATTTCATTATATGATTATAGTTCATTTTCAACACCCACTTGAATTTGCACTATCCATTTTGTTCTCACAGTTCGCGATAAACGACTGAAATTGTTCATGCTGCGATAGACATTTCAATTGCTGGTCAAACGCAGAAACAGAAATTCTTCATATTGCTGTGATCTATAGTCTTGGTGTGAATGTATCAATTGAAAACTATGTGTAGCCATCTATTCCTGTCGCTTAGTTATCACTATCGCTTCTTTATCGCTATTGCTTCGTTATCGATATCGCTACGATATCGCAATCGCTATCGCAGCGGTGGGAATCAGGCTTTAAATATTATTCTTTAACCCTAGAAGAATAATCATGTTTGTACCTACGCAAAGCATAATCATACATCGATGCGCCGCGTGTACATTAATATTTGTGATTATAATATTTCTTAAAAATTGTACATAAATTCTTTAAATAATTTTTGATAACTTTTATACCTAATTCTATTAGTACAACAACACAGTTTTGAGATATTGTTTATTAAAATGTTTAGTATGTTTCAGGAGGTATTCAACGGCAAGTACATTAAGCTGCTAGGGTTAAAAATGTACAAGTGAGATTCTATTCATAGAAATTAAAATATGCATAAAATATTATTTTTAGTTGATCTTACATGCTGAAAAAATGAGCTTCTGCAGATTTAAAATTAATCGGCATCCCACTTCTAACACCACACTCCTCATTTTTTAATAAAATCATCAAAATAAAACGAACGAGTTCGCTTGGTACGTATTGGCATGAGAACTGTTTCCGAAAGGCATCTATTCTTGGAGCACATCAATATTCAATCCTCATCTGTCTCCCTAAGAACACTAGACCCGTTGGAGTATGATTGATAAGTGATATTTATCGTGATTTCTGATTGTAGGTATATAAATGTGTCTTAACGTTTTTCGGATATCTATCAAATTCAATTTTTTTTTTTTTTTGTAATAGAAACTTGAAAACAATTACCTTAACATTTGTCACTATACGGCCCATGCTATTAATAAAAATTGAGTTGATCCTTAAATTTTCCACCCTCTTTTTTTTCTCATATAATACTCGGGGAAAACCTATACACATATGCAGTCAATCAATCTATCATGATACAGAACAGGGACTTATTGGGGTATCTAAGGTCGAACCAAATGCCTTAAATTCCAATGTGGCAAGATTCTCAATATGTACATAATTTCGAAACATATAAAATCTACAAAGTGCTGAGTAATAATTTTCTTTGAAATTGTCAGCAACAAATTGGTATTTACATTTAAGTTTTATCACACCATTCATCCATTTCAGACCCCTTGAGCAGAATGGAAGGGTATGACTGTGAATATATAGTTGTAGGTACCTATCTATAGCTATGATTTTCTTAAAGTCAAGTAGGTATAGCTTCCATATGAATGTATACTTCAATTCAAGTACTCCACACCCACCTATATTCTACCTTTTTTTTCGAATCGAATCGTGTGCTTCTTTTACCCCCTGGAAAGGAGAAAAACATTCTCCTCTGTTATTTTTTATTGCGTCAAATTATATCGTGAAATGAAAGCAGGAATTTTGAAGCATTTTAGGGAAGTTCGAAAACGAAATTTATTGGTTTCTTGATAAGGACTGACTTTCAACTTTGGCAGAAGAAAAGGAACAATTTAGAATGCTATGGTGAAAGTACTTACACGCATACATATGTCCTTCTTAAAGAGGAAAAGAATGTAATAAGATGTAGATGAATTAGGTGAAAAATTTTTTCCGCTGAAGTTCCACATAAAGAATGTATGGAGGTAGGCATAATATTTTCTTATTTTGTTATAAAGTCTTATCAGATTACCTATGTATGTATGTGTACTTGAGAAGAAGTTGAAATTTGATCAACATTTTTACCAAGTTATGTTTGATGGATATCGTGCATAATATATTTACTAATTAATATAAGAATTTACTGGGATAAGAGGAACCATAGATGCCTAACTAGAATATTTTTTTGAGTTTGCGATTATAAGAAAATTGTCTTCATTACACTTAAATATAAACCTACTTTTTCACTAATCATAGTAATCATATAATTATTTTATATAATTGGAAACTAGTGACGTCTTCAATTAAAGCGAATTACTTATTCTGATATATAATGATATTTTATTGAACGCTGCAGAGAACCAAATCTGTCACACTTCTTAAAATTTTTAGGTAGTTATTACCAGAAAATAGCTCTAAAATCTAAAAACGATCAGTCTTTTACCCTATTACATTACAAATGAATAATTTGTTGATTCATTTCGAAGAAGACCATTTGGAAAAATATATTTAACAGACGCCTAGTTTTAAAAATTCTAGAAATATTTATATAATAAATTCCTCACTAAAATATTCCACATATACATCCTATGAGGACACTTCGCTAAAAATATATCCAAAGCTTATTCCAAAAAAGTTCCGATAGCAACAACAAAAAAGTTAGATGTGGCATAAATAAGAATTTTAATAAAAGACTCTCAGTCATTTCATAAGATTTAAGGAATTTGTCCTTGTTTCCCATCGCAAACTCAACTCATGTTTCGCCAATTTTGCCAAGTCATTATCTCTTGCCTTAGATTTGGAAATCTTTTAAATGTTTCGCGCATACATTGAATTTTATCACAAGCCTCTTTAAAAGTCCCACAAGTTACTGCTTTACTTACAAGATTTAAAATTGTAGTTTTCCACTTCAAAAGGAGTTCCCATGAGACTGCAACATTTTTTGCATATCAAAAAAATTCCGGTATTGAAAAATCAAAAGCAAAAAAAAATCCGGTATCGAGAATAAACAAAAATTCCTTTATTGGGAAAAACTAAGAAGACTTCGTCAGATAAAAAAGTCTATCGACACCTCTCAGTTAAAAACAAAAGAATTTAAACTCTTTAGGAGAACAGAGCTGAAAATAATCACAGAGTTCTTTCCAGGCCACTACTCCTTGCGGATTCATCTACTACAAAATGGGCTTGGCTGAGACCTCTGACGCTTCTGCCAGAATGCTTATGACACTTCTGAGGATTTACTATAAATTGCGACCAATTCCACCAAACTAAGTGTGGCATCTCAATCCTTAACTAAGAAAGAAAATAATTTGACCGGGGGCTCAAAATAGATCTTTCAGATCATAGTGAACGTGATGCTAGTGACTCCATGAATCAAAATCTAAATCTAAACAATTACTTTATTAGGCCCGAGTTTACCAGAGATAAATTCGAAAGAGTGGGATATTCTGAAAGAAGCTTGCCTTTAGCAGCGGCGAAAAATAGTTGACAGCATGAATGGTTATTTTGTGTTTTCAAAACGAGTGTGGAATACAAGATCATAATAAAAGAGATAAAAATAAAGAAAAAATTCGAGAAAAATAATAGGAAATATAATTAGACATTAAAGGATAAGTTTGCTCCTTTGTAAGTAAGAACAAGAGCTATTACAACAAACATGGACATACGAAGGGCACAAATATCGCAGGAATTTCTGAAAGAGTCTTGAAAAACGAACGACAACGAATTAGATATTTATTGAAACAACAACCCGAATCAACAGATACTCAACAAAGCACTGCCATTGATAAAAAATGGAGTCCAAATCTTTCAAAGTGGAATACTTTCGTTAACAAATTACCTTTGCGACCCACTCAAGTGACTCCTAAGTTGAAAGGAATTATTGAAACGCAGAGATATTTAGAGGACAAACGAAGATTTTCGAAAGCTGGAAACATCCTAAATGAAGAACAATAAAATAATGCTAATGCTAATAAAATAAGACAATTAGTATTTTGAAGGTGTCATGGTTATAGTGAACGCAGGGCTCACCAGTTATTTTGATGTTGGGATTCTTGGACGGTTACAACTATTATCATCAAGTATGTATCAGAGTCTGAAAATTTCAGTACACGCTGGTAGTCTTGTGTAATTAGTAGGTTGTTATGTAGGTTTCTAGCATCGAGTGTGTAACAGAGTCTTGAGGTTTTGGCAACTCCTACATATCTTGAAGTAGAAGTCTACCAATGGCGGAGATACCGTGAATAGCTTGAGTAGCGTCAGTTCTTCGAGTTGAGCTTGAGGCAAAGTAGTACTGTGATCGGCACTAGACTATTTCGGAGGGTAGGTTGAGCTTAAAGTTTAGTTCGAAGACACTTTTGATAGTCTGCGTTATGCAGAAGGCTCATGCCGGTAATGCACGTAATAGCACCTGGAAATTTAATTACTAAAAAAAACAATATAGGTGTGTTCTAGGGACAGACAGTTCCTATTAGACATGAGCAGAGACTGGAACCACCTGACAATAAGTGCGAGTTGTCGCTATGTCAAAATGATCAAGGCGAATCGGGTGTGTATGTCTTCATGTGAATACTAGTTGGTCCAGGTCATGGAGCTTTCGTGAGCCGTCAGTGATAGACTGCGCTATTTACGTTACGTTACACATATCTGGTGTAAATGCGATAAGCCAACGGTCTCCACAGAGGTACGCTATTGTGCGCAAGGTCTTGGTAGCTGTACTATTTGAACAGCAGCTGCCATAAAATGGAGCACCTGTAAAGAGGGTAATGGGAGCGCTAACTGGAACGGGCATGAACATTAATCTACTATAACTTGCAATGCCTTTGATTGCTTGCTGGTCTAACTTTAATTCCTTTATTATTATTATTTTTTTAATCTGAATACATTATAATAAGGTTCCTCAAAACAAACTTGAGGTATTACAAGTAAAAATGCTAGAATTGGTTTAAGACCAATTCTTATGATACCCTAGAAGAATGCCCACATGAAATTTCGAATGGTCACCCATCTGTGCAATGATTATGACCAATTTTATAGGGTTTCGTATTCTGAGGAAATTGTTAGTACAAGAAATAGGATTGATCGTTTTCACAGTTTACGTAAAAAACTTTAATTTTTATATGTTAACACCAAGAAGGGGTTGCCCGATTTAGTCCATTTTTGAAATTTTATTTGTTAATACTATGAAAAACCATGTACCAAATTTCAGCTCTCTATGTCAACACGGTCTCAGACAGTGTCCAAATATATAGTGTAAAACGAAATTTTTATATGGCAACTACACGAAGGAGCTGCCCGATTTATCTCATTTTCGAACCTAATTTTACTTTTTTTTTTAAAGTCCGTGTACAAAATTTCAGCTCTCTAAGTATACGCGTTATCGTACGCATAGACGGACGGACGGACATGCAAAAATCAAAAGAACTTTTAATATTTTTCGTGGATATTCCGTCGCCGAACAATCTTTAAAGTAAAATAAAAACTAAAAACTTACAAAATACTAAATCTTCGACGAAGACAATAATGATAATTCAATAAAAAATAATCCCTCCGGAGATGATAATCTAAGGTCAGCAGCAATTACCCCAATGTAATACTCAAACGATGTCTCCGACAGCTTCTTCAGGAGTTAAAAGGCTAAAAAATAATAGAAAGGCATGACTAAAAGACATTAAAAAATGGTAAAATCTCACATCATGTTACGATATGAGACTTTAACTAAAAACAAATCTTTCCTATTATAGGGATTTCCTCTCCACGCTGCGTCATGATCCTTAAAAACGTCTTTTTCATGTTGTCCTATCAAAACCATAAATTAAAACAAATAACGTTTAATATAAAGCAGAATCTACCAAGTTCCTGAAAGAAAACAAATATTTTAGTCAAATTGACAGAACTTGAAGTATACTGCAACGTATACGCCTCAGCCGCCGACATACAATCACTGTCAACCGTATGATATTGCAGGGCGTCATTGTTAAACTCACTGTCAGACGCACAGCCCCATTGTTCTCGGGGCTATAAGTATCGAGCTGCTGGAACTAGTAAATCACTCAAGTTCCGAATGACCCACAAGAAGGTTCAGCAGCTCTCTGACGCTATATTGAAGTCTTCCTTAACCAAATCGAAGGGAAGTATATAAATCTCTCATTACTAACTTCATTTATACAAAATTCAGTAATATTTAAATACAGGGGTGGCGAGTTAATTAGCACACCCAACGAATAATTTATTTATAAATATTAAATGCAATGAAACATCAAAATGTAGTTAAAGCATATAGCAGCAAAATTGGAACCAAAGTGATATTTAGTACCTCTGAAAAATATGATAATTTTATTTAAAAAAAAAGGAAATTATACGTAACCTAAATGATAGAAAAATTACCTAATATTTGGTTGGGTACCCTTTCTGAGTGATTATGGCAGCACATCTCCTCTCCATTGAGCATACAAAGTCAGCACAGACCTCAGGACTAACTTTGTACAATTCTTCACGAAATTCTCTTGCTGCTGTCTTCGGTTTTATTTTTGAAACAAGTCTTTTGATGATAGCCCACAAACTTTCGTTCGGGCTTATATCGGTGTTTTGTGGGGGGCCACTCCATTATGGAAGTTCGTCCATCAGGTCCACTCAGATTAAATTTGGATTCATCACTTCAGATGACCGAATTCCAAGATGATTGACATTTTGACCGATGTCTCCTAGCGAAAACTATAAGTTTTTTTTCTGATTCCCTTGCATAACCTTCAGTTTCTTGAGACTCTGACATCATGGGAAATTATGTTCAAGTAACCGCTATCTGAAAGTCCTGACAGAGATGTTAACACCATAATTTTCCTTCATTCGGGTTCTTATTTCCACTGAAGTGTCAAAAGGGTGTCTAAGAGCATACTTGACTATCAGACTGTCTTCTCGATTAGAAGCTTTTCTCGGCAAAGATCGTCTCTGATTCTCCAAAGTTCCATGATTTTGGTAGTGTTTGAGAGCACTTTTCACTTTTTTCCTCGAACAGCCCATGGTTCTAACGATTTTACAACGTTTTGTTCCTGACTATAAGACTGTCCTCACGATTAGAAGCTCTTCTCGGCAAAGGTCGTCTCTGATTCTCCAAAGTTCCATGATTTTGGTAGTGTTTGAGACCATTTTTCACTTTTTTCCTCGAACAGCCCATGGTACTAACGATTTTACAACGTTTTGTTCCTTTTGCAACAAATTCCAAATTAGACTCTTTTCTTCTTTAGTAAAACTTTTTTTTTTTGCCTATAACTGTTCTGAACTCGAAAATAACGTTCGAAAAATAAAGTAACTACAAAAAATGGTTGAATTTCAATGAAGAAATATGATAATTTAAAAATTAATAACCTAAATGCAATGGGTGTGCTAATTAAAATGGCAAAGCAACACGGGCACTTTTACTATAACACTAGAATATCGCACGACGCTACTGCTCAATTTTTTGCTTAAGAGGTAATTATGAAATACGAATGACACATCATTCAAAACCTTTTACTAATTAGCTTGCTATCGCTGTATTTATTTCAGCATCCTATTGGGAGTTTTTTGGTCCCAGAATTAGCCTGTATGAACAGTTTGTTGACGCTCATGTTTGTCCCCATAGTCTCACTTTAATGATTTGATTAATAATCATTCTTTAATAATATTTTTTTTTTATTTAAATAAGCTCTTTATTTGTTGGCGCTCTGGCTTTTTCAACTTTCCTTAAACATAAAATGCAAAACGCTATAAAGGTGTAAAACAAAAAACAAAAAGACAACAGAAAGGACACTAGCTAACCTAAAAAATCACAAACATAACAGTCAATAGGGACATCAAAAACAAAATAGACACTAACAGGTAAAAGCACAAAAAATTAACACTATGTTCTCAAAAGAGACAATATAAACGGATACAAAAAAATTTGAAAAAGGCCCAAAAAAATAGACAACAAAAAATTTACGTCCCAATTTTGACAATAGGGTAAGTGGCAGTTCCAAAAGTTCCGAAATTCCAACATAATCTAATAAATATCTTTACCTAAACGAGCGAATTTCAACAAAAATTTTGCAATTTAGCACCGAGACCGCAACCGAATTAAAATAAGAAGTCGAACGAACGAAAAATTTACGCGATACCGTTATAGAGTCCCGCGAGGGCAGCCTGTAGTATCATGGACCTCTACAAACTGCCCTCATCATCCCTCCAGCTTAGCATCTCTAACAGAGTGCTTGTCCTTCCCACAGCACTTGCAACGATTCCTAAGCGGGGAGAAGCCCCGTGGACTAGTGTTGCAAATGCTGTGGCCTGTTCTCACCAGCGAAAGACAAGAGCTCCATCATGCACCGACGATAGTGGTTGCCATGTGCAGTCGAATGTGTCTGCGTTCGTTGCCAGATATTCGAGACGTAAACGTCTCTTCAACCTGTCAACGAAGTGGCGCTTAAGTGCGTGTGCGTGGTGTTGTGGGTCAGTGTTCTGATTCCCATCTTCGACTCTCATGTAGTACAGGTGAATTGTAGATTTGGCCAGTGTCAACACAAAGCCAATCAAACAATTCACTCGACTACAGACCCTTGGTCCCCATAGAAAGGATGTCCTAGTAATGCCGAAATTCGGGTGGATCAACTGACACATACCGCGCACGAGATCCATTAGACCCTGCAAAGCCGGACAACTGAAGAACCTGTGAAACAGGGTGCCTTCACCAGCACAAACTGTGCAAATCCTCTGAACTCGGCGGTCGATATGTGACAACTGATTAGGATGCATAAGACTGTGATGCAGCAATTTGAATGCTACATCAGCATCTTTGTAATTAGAAGGATAACTGTAGACTACTCTGCAAGTTATCCCTCCCATCACGCCCATATTTACCCCGAGGTGTGTTCGCCATCTGTTGTATCCTGTATACTCCGGAGGTCTTATGGACATAAGAACGTCACGGAGCACACGTGTTGTAAGTGTGCTGAAAGGTGTGTGTGGTGGTCTGTTCAAAACGAAAGCATCTTCCAACTTAGTGCCAGGGTCACTGGTCCCAAGTTGGCGAAATCTCTCCCGCGCAGAAGCAGCCAGGTCGTGTAGTTGTGAAGTGTGAGTGTTTATTCGACAGTTTCCAGAGATATCAATAATATCTCCGAGAACTGTCAGTGTATGCGTGTCAGCTTCAAAACCCCCAGCATTACTGAACACTGAATCTATTAATTCAGGATTAAACCTGATTGGAATTGACGCGAACTGCGTGTACCTTAGAGCATTCCACTGAAGGTGAAATGCTGGCCTGATTCTGCCCCAGGTCTGAATCGTTGAGATTAGATCCTGTGGCCAGTCACGAGGATAAGGTGGTCGAACAGAGAGTAGGTAGTAATACTCCCCTATGCCGATCCCTCCCAGTGCATTCACCCACAGTTGAGAAATCAAGCTGTCTCTCTGGCAAAACACTCTTTGGAATGCACGCACTTGAAGACACCTTGATTTCACAACCAAGTTAGTGAGACCTAATCCACCTATGTTGACTGGCAGACAGAGCGTGCTTTCAGCAACCCATCGTCTTCCGCACCAAAAGGCGTCTATCGCTTATGCTTGAAGAAGACCTATGAAGCCTTCATCAAACGTCTCAGACTTTAGCAGATGAACGATGGACGAGGTAATCAAATAGTTTATCACGACTGACCTACCCATTAAGGATAATGGAAACAGTCGACTACGCCATGAGTTTACAGCTCTAGAGAGTTTCTCAAGAGCGATGCGGCTATTATTTGATTTACTCTCGCGTCCGATATACACACCTAAATACTACAGGCAAGTATTAGTCCATTGGATGTTCAGTGGAGTATCTGTACGATCTCTCCACCTTCCACACCACAAGCCTTGACTCTTACTAAGGTTGATTTTAGCGCCCGCTATACGTTCGAACTGTTCGAAAACAGCACGAGCGACCGGAAAAGCTTCATCTCCTGTCACGAAAATAGACAGATCATCCGCATACGCCAACATAAGAGGCCTCACATTGGTATATGGTAGACGAACCGCATACTGTCCGAGCATTCGACGAAGATTCACCAGTAGCGCCTCCAACGAAAGATCATAAAGCATGCCTGACAATGGACAGCCCTGTCTGATACCTCGATGAAACGAGATAGGAGCTAGAACTTGTCCTTGATGCTTAATCAAAATCGCTGAATCTCTATACAGTTTCCCGACGATATCGAGCCACCTGGGCGGAAACCCAAATGCCTCGAGAGCAGTCAAGAGATACTATCAAAAGCCTTTTGCTGGTCAAGTGAAATCATGGCCATTTGTGTACCTGTCTGTTCATGGTAGGCAAACAAATGCTTGGCTACCGCGATATTGTCATAGATACTACGACCAGGTACACAATAGGACTGTTCCGGGTGTATTACCGAAGCAATCACTGAGCGGAGTATCGCCCCTAATGCTTTGCAGACGATTTTGTAGTCTACATTGCATAGGGTTACTGGCCTCCAGTTCCCCATCCTCTGCAAATCTCCCTTCTTTGGAGTCAAGCGCATATAACATATCTCCTCCAACTAGAAGGAAAGTCTGAATGCGTCTCAACCGCCGAATTGAAGACTTCCAAAAGGTCAGGAATTAATAAATCCCTGAAACGTATGAAGAATTCTGGAGTCAAGCCGTCATAACCAGGTGAAGTGTGTCGCCTTAGATCCTTTGTCGCAGCAATCATATCCTCCAAGGTGATTACTGTATCCAGGAGCTCCTTACTGTCTTCAGAGAAAGTGGGAATATTCTCAAGAAATTGATGAGTGGTCGAGGATGTTGTCGACGTCGATTCAGAATAGAGACTACTGTATATTCTGATAGCTGTTGTCCGTTGAGGACTTGTCCAGATTCATCAATTATCGATTCGACCTCACAATAAGCAGTACGACGTCTAGTCGCCTGAAAGAAGTACTCGGTTGGAGAATCGCCTTCTCTCAGCCAGCGCGATTGGCCGCGCAGCACAAACTCCAAGCTGTGCTTGTAAGTCTGTGTCGCCAAACGTTCCTTTATTCCATTGCAAGATTCTTTATTTCAATGGAATAAAGGAACGCTTGGCGACCCCGGCTGAGTTGGGAGAAGAGCCGTCACCCGAGAAACCTCGGCCGACAAGCTAGAAGCTTGGTAGCCACTTCGATTGAAATTCGTCTCGATAAAAGACCGAATCTGGAGCTTTCCAACATCCCACCATTGACTAAGAAACGGAAAGTCAGCTTTCCTCTCTTGCCAATCGTGGCAGAAATCAATGAACTCATTGATGAACTGCTCGGAATTCAACAAATAGTTGCTGAATATCCAGTATGCAGTTCGTCTTTCAACTAGAGTGCTGGTCGCAACTACAAGAAGGTGATCACTAATCGAACACACTTCATGGGTGACACCAACGAAATGTTCTAGTATTCCAGGTGAGACGTAAAGTCTATCAATTCTGGAGCCTGCGAGACTTCCATGGATATTTCGCGAGACCCTCGTGTATGATCTAGTCGTAGGATGCATCCAACGATAGATATCCACGAGTCTGAAAACACCGACAAAATTCCTCAATCGAGTAGCATTAACAGAGTTGAACTCAACTCCAGAGTGCCGATCCATTGAGGGATTCAGAGTGCAGTTGAAATCACCTCCGAGGACAGTTTCGCCGCTAAAATTCACCAGACAGGACTGAACACTATCAAGAACTTGTCTTGTAATGTCCTGGTCATGAGGAAGGTACACGTTTACTACCTTGATATTTTTGTCTTGAATGACAAAGTCCAAGGAAGAAGCGAAGCCTGGGAAGATATCTGTATAGACAGGAGACGATAGTGTAAATTTGTTGGATACAATGATTGCCACCCCTGAGCCTCGGTGAGGCACAGGTGTGGCAAACATTGCATAGCCAGTGTGTAAATAAGCATAACGCTCAAGTTGTGTATAAGTGTCTTGTGTAAAGTTCGTCTCCTGTAGAAGCGCGATGTCTATATCGAACATTTTGACATGTTCGATAGTGCTGTGTAACCTTGTATGTGCACTTAAACCCCCGGTGTTGATAGAAGCTATCTTGCACATTCAAAGAGATGCAAAGCTCAAACGATGATGGTACGACGTCTACGGACGAGGAGAGTCGACCAAGCGATGCTCCTGCATCAACTCCTCCACCTTCCTATGAAGTCGTTCTAACCGCGCTACATCGTTGTACTTCCTCCTCTTCTTGGACTCCTGTTGTAGGAGTAGAAGCTGAGGAAGTAACAACTCTGGCCTCTCCAGCTCCCTTACAAGAATACTCCAGATTTTATCTGAATTCTTCTTGTACAGGAGCTGGGTAAGAATTCCGGTGATCTTCTTCCTAGAAAGGGTTTCCATCCCCTTCGAGACCTCAAATTGGCTACCAGTTGAAATGATACTATCACACGACTCGCAGCCACCGAGGCTCGAAAGACCAGTCTCATCAAAACCGGTCATGTCGCAGTCCGAAAGCTGCTCAAGAGATGCTTCCACCTCCCTTACAACAACCTTCGGAATGCCAGCTCCACTATCGTCCTCCTCCGAGTGGGGCCGCTTTGATGCGACTGGCTTTGCTGGCTCTGGACGAGGCAGCATCACACGGTCCACCTTTGTCTTCCTCCTCCTCGTCCTCTTTTTCTTGCCTAAATGGCTACTCGACTCCTCGTCAGAAGTAGCCGTGTTTTCACGTGCCGTAAATTCAGGAGGTCTTCATGACTGGCTCGCATTGGGACCCGTGAAAACACGACCTTCGTGGGCCTTTCCCTGAGTGGGAACGGCACAATTTGTCTACCATCCACCTCGATGCCCGCAAGCATAAGCTTGGTAGCACTTTCGAGGGTCGTGGTATACACCTCGACCATTCCCCAGCTATTACTCCCATGGAGAATAGCTCCTCACGAGAGATGACCTGAAAGAGTGCTTTTAGGTATGAGCTCTGAGGACATCTATTGATGTGCTCGAGCTGCATACCGTAGCTCTCATCCTGCCACCTCCCGTTGAAAAAGGCCTGTAGACCCGCACTGGTCTTAGGCCGAGGCTTACCTGCGTCCAATGGGGCTGGACGAGGAGTGATGCCTTTACCTGTAATTTCCATGACTGACTCGTTTTGCTTAGAACTGCCACTTACCTGTGCATATGATACACCTAATATTATATGGGAGGATCGTGGTGCTGCTGGTACTGCTGGTTCTGGTGCATGTTGCTTTGAGGTGCTTGCCATCTTTGAAGAAAGCGGTGGCCTCATCACAATATAGTTTGTCTTTGGCGCTGAATCCGAAGCCTTTTTAACAATATCCTTCAGCTTAAGCTGATGTCCCAGGCTCGAAGGCGTCGTCGTAGCTTTTCCCAAAGCTGCAGCTACAGACGCTGCAGAGATAGCCGTAGATTTTGAAGCCAATGCTCCAGATACTTCTAGAACAGCTACGTCTTTCTTCGCAATAGCGCTCCCCAAGCAAGGCGGCTGCACTTGCTCTCTGCTGCTACTGGCCTCTTCAATTGGGCCCTTAACGGCCTTTTCTTTGGGCCCCTGGGTAGGTTTTTTAGATGAAGAAGCTTTAACAGTCTTCTTCACCCTTGTACTTAATTTTGGGGGATCATCAGTCCCCCCAGAATCGGTACTACTGCACACACTCATATGAAGTGCGGCAGCGTGGATTTTCATATTTTCCAATTAAAACTTCTTATTATTTGATATTTTGGTTAGTTTTCCACTTTCAATATACAATTTATTGTCCAAACCAAAATTTATCGCACTTTCGGCGTTGCCATAGCAACGACAAAAATTAAATTATTTTAAATTACATTCAAAACTGTCATTCACTTTCAAACTTTTTTCACTGGGTTTCTTTAGATACAAATTTATTCACCCTTGCTTATAGTTTATTCCAAGCACAGTTCACAAACCCAGCTTGTATATTAGGTTCTCTAATCTTAATATCTCTTCTGTACTTTCACTGGAATCGCTGTTTTTCTTTATTATTATTGGGAGCTCAGAAGTGGCACGTCCGTTGTCTCAGAAATAATAATAATAATAATGATAATTAAACATACTAATATTGGTAGAAATTGAATTAATATTAGAGGTAAGATTTCTGAACCTATAAATGAGTTTTTAAAATAAATGAGTAGAGTGAGAATAAATTATATACTGAAGTATCTGAATTATCTAGCTTTAAGGAACCGGCACTTGTAGCTTATAATGATTCAGCTCACACTGGGTCTTAACAGTGGGTGCCCAATCCATGTTGGTCTACCATCATTATTTTTGTGCGTTACAAACGGAATAACAAAACTTAGTATACCCTTTAGATTTCATCTAGGGTATAAAAATCTGACTAAATAATATTTACATTTTTTTCATTTTTCACATCAATTCAAAGCCTACCCAACTACGGCTTTCTACGTTTAGCAAGGTATTACTAGCGTGAATTTTGGAAAGCGCGTTACGCGGTTTACATGGTGGTTTGACAACGGTTTAAAAATGATCGAACCTACGCAGACGTTTCGCAACAGTATTTCTAACCGCACTTAATGAATTCAATTTCTCCGAACAATAAAATCATAATATGCAGAGTTTGTGTAGTTTTTTTTTTTATTTTAAAGGCATGGGGACAGGAGACCCTATCCCAAGCACGCAGGCCATTGTAATTGTAGTTCTAGTTCTAGTGTTCTAATACATTTTATCTTTTGCGTGACCATAATTGAAAAAAAAAGCTTGTTTTATGATTCATACTAAAATTGGGAATGTAATTGGTACTTTTGGTACTTGGAATAAGAGTACGGTCGGATTCATACAGCCCTAATCACTTTGAACATTTTTGGCAATAAAAAATTAACTCTGAGCTCAATTTCTATCCTTTATGTTTCTAGGATATTACTCAATTAGACTGCATGTACCTAATTATGTAAAATTAATTATTAATTCAGAAATAATAGTGAGGACAGGTATCAAATTTGCTTTTATAGGAAGACTGGAAAATTATATAACTGTTATAAAATTGGAAAAAGAAATACGCAATTAGGGTTTGGTTCGGTATATTGAAAAGTCAACTTAAAAGAAATCTTGTCATATCTGCTGCTAACAATGTTGAAAAAAAAAGCCTGAATGACTTTGAGTGATAGTTATAGTTGAATAGTACTTTCTTCAATTCCTCAATCTCATTTCTCTTCTTGATAAAGTCGAGAAATATAACAAAGGACATTCACTGACTACCGTATATATATGTATTTATGTATAAAAAGGAATTGTTCCTTTGATAGAAAATCACCTGCACTTTAATGCCGTCGTATGCTTCGTAGAATATCAAACGAACTTTCCAGTGAAATATAACAGTCTTGGATAAACATTTCTCTTAACATTAGATATTTTGATCATTATATGATAATTAGGGATTTTTTTCCAAGAAGAAGAAATAGGATAAAAATGAGAACTAAAAGAAGAAAATGTTCTTTTAATGTTTAAAAGGAAATTAGCTTTGCTATAAAACATTTATATATTCATAGACATTCACAAAACTTTCAGAATTTTCTCACTAAATTTCATTGCGACAATGAGAGCGGAATTTATAATACATCAAACGAAAATCTCTCCCCATAGACTAGTACAGACGGAGGCAACGAACTTAAAAATTGCATTAAATGCATATATTTCGTTACACGAACAAGTTTTGCTGTTCTTTTATTCGAGCGAATAAAATCATGAAAGTCGTCGCTAAATTAATTCATTTTGACCCTACTTCAAATCTCTTTTCTTGTGCTGTCTTTTTCCTTAAGTTTCCGGGTTAGTTTTCAGAAAAGGCTAAGTATTTAAAAATATTTTTTTTTCGAAATTTTGAGTATGCTTTAACCGTTGATGTAGGATTTTTAACCTTTTATTATTCTTGGATTACTTTAACATATTATTTCACTTAAAGTATGATGGTAAGGGCATCTTTGTCGAGAAATTCTTGTTTAATCGCAAATCCTTGTTTTGCCGATCCTGCAACCTAGAAGTAGATGCTGCAGAATTGGCTGTTTTCGTCTTCATACGCGAAGTTAATGAGTTTTCTCGCTTATCTACGGCTCTGATCGACCTTATATATTTCGGCCATTATCTTTCCTGCTAAGTCCTTTTTATTAGCTCAGAGTAGGGTTCGTGTGCTTGGCGTAACTAACGCCCCTGAGGTTCCGCCACGCTGGGGTCTACAGTTTTTAGGGGCCCACGAAAGTTTACAAAATTAATATTTTCATATGAAGTGATGAGACTTGAAACCACATAAAATAACAACGCTGGATTAATAAGCAGTTAGATTCACTCAATTCACTAGTGATATGATACAACAATTTAAATGTCGAGAATTTTTCTATTTATTCTTTGTATTTACTAAACGGAGAAAAAACGTACGCCTGAAATTGAATCACAATAAATTATTTTTTGGGAAATATTTGGCGGATTTCCTTAGGCAAGGCGTACACGCTGCTAGCATGCATCAGATTTCGTAGATTAGAGAAGAGAATTACTTTAACTTAAGAATATTACATAAGTAAGAAAGGAACGAAAATTAAAATACGAGTATGTATAAGATCCAATTTTTCACGTTGAAAATTTTTGAAATTCCCTCAAGCTCCCAACATTGTTGTACGACCGGTGATCAGTGGACTTGGGATCTTACTTAAAGTAGTAGAACACTTCCGGCTACTAATGTGGGAAGCTTTTTCCCCTTTTGCTTTGGCTTGGTTAAGCGTTTCTCTCATATACTCATCGGTTTTCCTTTTAATGTGCTTTCATGAGCATATGCTGGGGCTGGCAGTGGTATTCCAAAAGACTTAATGATGAATGTAGAGCACAAAGTAAATCTAAACAAATAATTTTGCCAATCAAGATCTTGGCAGCACTGCTCGTAGTACCTACACACGAAACCATTTTATGTTTTTGCTCAACTCTGACTGGGAGTGAGTGGATTTAAGGCACTGGTGTGTGAAACGTGGGAATTTTTCCATTTTGTGGGAATTTCTTGTCTGAAAAAAATTAATATAATTTCGTTACAAAATTATGGGAAACATCATACATCCGAAGTTCAGAAAATATTTCCAAACAATTGACACACAAAATTGCCGGCGGTAGTATGTTAATCCGCGGGGGGGGGGGGGGGGGGGGCATACATCCTTAGTTACACCACTGGTCCCAGTAGCCATATTAGTGACGATTTTGTACCTTTTAGCTAGTCAACCCAATTTTTTTTCAGGCGTGTCATATCCTAGTACAAACCAGTTTTGAGCTAAAGCTATTTGAATATTTTTGTTCTTTTATCGTCGCTTGTTTGTCGGAGCTTACATATATAATTTGCATGTCGGTAACAACTTTCTAAGCTAATTTTAATGCACTATTTTAGGGCATTACCGTTTGTTTAGAAATCAGCAGGGTTTGGTATATCTTGACCTACAGAGTCCCACTTTCAGAACGCATTCTTTTTTTAGATCCATCTACATTCCGATTGGGCAATACGCATGGGATCCATTGTGTGTAGCTTTCATGGCTAATTATGCCCGTAGTTTTTTGTAGTTGCCAGGTAGCAATTGATTTGAAAAGGTGCTAACATGGTAAACCCAACATTAATTCTAAGGTTTAGATAACGCAAGTCATCATGGTACCTGCATTGAAGAAAAGATGGCACCAGAAATAGATGTCGCATGGCATACTAGAGAAGAGTATATAGATTGTGAAATTTGTAGTGCATTGTGCAATGGACCATCACATGTTTTCGAACGTGCCGAAAGCAAATGTTTTTAATATATCAGTTTTGTAGACATTTGATCGGCTTCCTCAACGCTTGAGATACGAAAAAAAAATTAATCGCTCGACGTATACATCACTTCAAATGTTGTAGTCAATATCGGAATGGACCACCCAGCCATATAAATTTTGTATACTTTTTTGGTACTGCATGCGACATCTAGCTCCTGCGCCATCTATGATTGAAGTCATATAACTGTATACAATTTTTACTAGTTTAGATTCGTACAGGAATATTAATTATGGTTATAACGATGATTGTGTAAGATAAACATATTATTTTGGAATTTTAACCTTATTATATGATATAATGATTATATGAGGGTTTTTTCTTTAGATACTCCTATTTTAGGAGTTCTATTCAATTTGAGTGATCCTTCTCCTGTGCTAGATTTATTTCAGTCTAGATGCTGCTGACAAGTCATACACATTCCTTTAAAGTGGATGTATTTTTTCAAGTTGTTATAACTCCTTGCTGTACGTGATTGAAGGCTTTTTATATTCGTCCCGGACTGGTTGGTCCGTACAGCCTAATTGATATTGTTCATACTGTTCCCCATAAACTTTTGAATAGACCTTTCAACCAGAGTACAATTAACATTTCTCTTGTTCATTTGATGCAATACTTTCTCAGAAGCCTTTTTCATAATAAAGGAGTCCAAGTTCTGGACCATGTTAATTAGTATTACGACTACATTCATGCTAGTTTTGTTGTACTTATACTCGGCTACAACTTTTTATGAGTATAGTTTGAGACTTCTAGTGATAATATGTGATACGACTTTGTATTTAACGTTTCTGCATACATTCCACTCGCGCTTTTCATGGACTTTTACTATGAAAGACTCCTCCAATATTTTTCTATGTTTTTTTGTATCGGCAATATCTCATAGTCACATAATTCTATTCAAATAAAATTACTAAGCTCGGGACAACAGAGATTGTACCGACTGGACCTATGGAAATAACAACTAAACAAATTTGTGGATTTATCCAGAGTAAAACGTTTTATTGTTAAAGGGAGGAATGTGTAGCAATACAGTTTAGGTAGACAGAAAAACATATTTTAGTGCTCTTTTTCTATTATATAATATAAAAATGTAAATTTTGGGCATACTACTTCACAGCACTGAATATCAAGGTGAGTTGGAAAATTCTCCAGTGTTTAATACAAATTCATTTTTTCACTTAGCTATCTATCTCTATACAGGGTGTTTTGCTATTAAAAATGTAAGTAGGAAAAGCCAGAATTTCCATCCCTATATTCTCTAGGATATTAGTAAATAGCAACAAGCTGACGGAGTTTTTTTGCGAGAAAATAAACGCTCTCAGTTTCTAAATCCTAGAACACTTGGATCTAGAAAACTATTCTATGTAGGTAAACATGTCCCCTAATCCACACTTATCCTAAGGATGAATAATTTTTAAAAAATCTCCTTATAGTAACTTTTAAGTTTGTTCTTCCATTTCATACGTCTTTTAGTACTAGAAAATAAAAAAAAACAGTTAATTCAGGAATGAACCGCAAAAAAACTTTATCGTTGCCATATCTTTAACTAAAGCTCTCACTTTAGTTTTCATTTTCCTTCATAAACAACAAAAAAACTGAAATTTAAAGAAAATTTTTATATTTCACACCAAACCAAAGCAGACAAAAATATACTTATAAAAAAAAAAGAAAAGAAAAGATTTTCATCATGTCCTCAAGATAAACTCTGTCAGCATTTATAAGCTTTATCGTCCTTTGGCTGTCGTCTTATATTTTCTTGTCGGACTATGTATGTATATGTATAGGACTAACCATTCAGGATAGCTAATGCATTTGTTCGCACAGTTTTTAAGGGAAGGTGATAAAAACGATAGTTCTAGAGAATATTTCGCCATGAAAAGGAGTAAATTTAGTGTCATGTAGATGGGTTCACGTTGGTTGAACTTTATCCTTTCCGATGAGAAAACTCTTATCTGCGAAAAGATATGGGACTGAGACAGCTGAGAAGTAAGTATACATTGTCGGATAATATGGTATAGGTACTGTTTACATACGTCTATGGTTGAGAAAATTTGGACGATGGATATTTTAGCAAATCATTTTTTTTGTTTTGTTTTATATCATGATGTGATGACGTATTCGAACGGTGCAACAGCTGATTTTTTTTGACGAAGCTGTCTAAAACTTTGAAAGCTTTCAATTGTTTTTTTTTTAAATATAATTTTCAATTAACTGGAATTACGTAGTTCCAGCAATTCGTTGTATCTATAAACTTCTATAGAGACAGGTTTTACTTTTTTTTTCATAGCTGGCGTACAAAAAATCGCAAGCACGGCGGTCAAGGCTTCATATTGTGCTGAGTAAAAGAAGCTATAAAAGTCAAAAGTAAACTAGATACATAGCAGCCATTTTGTTATGATATGTAGCAATTGAGTGAGTGTGACTTGGACGTGAAGTCCAGACCATCAGCCGAAGCTGAGAGATCACTCTGTGATCAGCGTTGTATGTAGGACGGGACGCTAGCACGCCTCAGCTAATCGCGGAGAGTGTGGAGTGAGTTCCATGAAAACCAGCCACCCTTACATACTATTGAACAAAGAAATTGGTGCCTGACAAAAGAAATGCCGCGAGTATCCGGTCCTGAAGGGACCTTAGAACATTGTGAGGAGTTGGATGTATTGTCCTCAGATGCCAGTTTGCCCAACCACCCTTAGACATTGTGGGCATCGAGTAGTTTCACAATGTTCAAGGAGGAGTTTGTCGATTGTGGAATTGGAATCCTCGACCACTGGGATGGTATTAGATGCGCTTACCAACTGATTTATCGATCTCACTTAATTTTAGTTGCACAAGATTATTTCAGACCAAAAACTAAGTTATTTTATGAAAAATTTCAAACCTGCCGCTTGGCTAGATATCGTCAGCAGTAAGAACTTTGTTCAGACCATTTATAAATGTGTTTTTTTTTTGTTAGGGAGGGTTCTAGAGACTTGGTGTGATATTTGGTGGTGCAAATCTGGACTGAATTGAAGTGTGCCATAATTTTGCCAAAAAATTTGACAGCAAGTACTTTTACGTAGCTCTACGCTACATGTATCTACTTTGCACCGAGGATTGAATTTTCCATAGTAAATTTTTTAAAAAACAATTTTCCACTATCGCAAATTTTGATTACACCGAGGATTGCATTTTCTTTTCGATAGGATTAATTTTAAACACTTCAAGGGAACAGATTTTGACACGTATTTCCTGACTCCAGTCAGGATCTTTTTCAACGATTATTTATTTATAAGTCATGGTGTAGAGCAGGCCCGTGCGCAGGATCTTTCATAGGAGTGGGTTATGAGATAGAAGTCTACAAAAAAATCTTGTATTTGGACATGGTTGAATAGTTGAATTAAGAATATGTTCAATACGTATACAAATTCATTAATAAATTAACACGCCAGGGTATACACAGAAAAATGATTTGGAATTGAATTGAAGTCACTCATTGTGGACCTTAAATAGGCTTTGAGACGACATGCAACATGGAAAATTTCTGGCTATTCAGAGTTGTGATCACAGTTGGCATAATATTCAAAACTTTGTGGACATCTGGGCATGCATCCTTACTGCCGATATCATGAGCCTTAATAGATTTGTTAGTTGTTTAATATGCAATTCGGGCGCCCTCCGAGCTTGTAAAAAATTAGCGCTGAGCGCTGAGTTTTGAGTGCCGACTCGGTGCTTACGAGTCTTTAACGCTCGAGCCTTTAAGGCTTGAGTGCTTAAGGCTCAGAAGCGTTAAATGCTCGCTATAGAGCGCTCGAGCCTAAGCCTTTAAAAAAAAGTACAAATTGAAATATATTCTATATTTTTAAACATTTATTAGGTTTTAAATTATTCGTTTAGAAAACATGATTTAATACTAAATTTTTTTCAACTAAGAGGATAAAGACATGGATGCTTGTAATGTTTTGTTGCCCAATCTGTTTCTTTTTTTTTTTGGAATGGTGCTTCCCGACCTGGAAAATGCTTCCTCACTTGGTACACTTGTAGCTGGAATACTGAGGATATCACATGCCAGTTTTGCTAAATTCGGTAATATTGAGCTTTTGTTCTTCAACCACATCATAACATCAGTACTTTCGGACTCGATCCGGGTGTTTAAATACGTTTTGATTTCATCTGCTTTCGTGTTATATTGTTTTTTATATATAGAGGAAAATATACTTTCCTTTCCTTTTTTGGGAATAGATTCCATGACTTCGTCGTTATCACCGGTATTATTTTCGACTGATATCGTCTGCAAATTCGAATATTTGTCCTTATACAGTTCCTTTAATTTTTTTAGTGGTTCGGGGTTATTACGTGCTAAAAAGTAATTATTGTTTAGGCGAGGATCTAAAATAGTAGCAATTTGTGCATAATCAGTTCTTAATTGTGGTTCATACTGCATGAATTTTGAAATCATCAATTCTGAACATTCCTTTAAACATGTAATATTTTCAGAACTTTTTATGTGTTCCATTAATGTATCCACAATAGGTAGAAGATAAGATAAACTGGGATACTCATGTTTTGACAACATGATAGTAGCCTCATGGAATGGCTGAAGAAAATTGACAACTGTTTCAACATCATCCCAGTTTTGAATAGTGTACTCATTAAAATCTGGTTTTTCAGAACAAATGAAATTCAAAACTGCCTTCATAGCTAAAGCTCTTTCCAACATTGGGTAAGTTGAGTTCCAACGTATAGGCATATCTTTCGCAAGATTTATCTTATTTACATTAAGAATAATGCAACACTCCTCATAGGTTTGTTTTCTTTTTGTTGAAAAAGTTATATACTTTACAAGACTTGACACTGGAGGAACTATGGACTGGAGTTTAGTTAAACCTCTTTTAACAACTAGGTTGAGCACATGGGCAAAACATCTTGTATGTATGACATCTTTATACTCCTCGTGGAACAATGTCAAAAGCCGGATACATTTTGAATTTGTGACATCATTGTCTGTCGTAATTGGTAACAGTTTTTGTTTAAGTGAGTAATCTGAAAATACATATGTTGACAATTTTTTCCGCTATAGGTTGAGCTTTTAATGCTTGCGAGTCTTAGGCACTCCAGCCTTAAAAGCTCGAGTGTTCAAAGCTCGCGAGCATTAAACGCTCGAGCGTTAAAGGCTCGTAAGCATCACTACTTAGGCTCGAGCTTTGAGCTCGAGAATTGAGCTCTAGCGTTGTAGGAGTGTTATGGCCGAGCAGCTTATTAAAACGTGCGAGCCACGCTCGAGCTTTTCACAAATTACTCGAGCTGCATTTAAAGCGTTTTAATAATGCTCGAGCCACATCTCGAACGTTTTAGCGCCGACTCGAGCGATTTCACAACAAGCCTTGACTCCTTTGATCAATACTACAGATGAATTTCCCTGTAAAATTGTAAGTTTCAAAGTATGGTCCACACGCTGCCTCATCTGAAGTTTTCATTTGTTCCGAAAAGATCGCTTCGACGTTTAAAAAAAAAACGGTCCTCCAGATGTGTAATAAATAAATCAAGGTATGATATGAAGATCTGTGGCGGTTTATATTTTATGCTGTAATTGTCTTACTTTAATTGTTTTTTATACGCTCGCTCGTCCGATTCTTCTGGTACTACTCCATCACATAAATTATTTCGTTAAAATTCTTTCATTAACACTCTTTTACATATTCAGAATGGTTAACAGAGTAGGCTTTCATATTGTTTTTGAAAATAGTTTTGATATGTCAGTCTAGATTTTCTATTGGGAAAAAAAGACGTAAAACAAAAACCTAACTGTTAATTGTAAAAAAATGTGCCTAATTTAAAATATAAAACAGTTCTATAAAAATAAAAAATCGTGGTTCATTCAAATAAAAATTAAATTGCTAAAAATGTGTTTGCAGTCCAGAATGGAGATAGAGTTTATAAAGTGATGTTGTTGGAAAACCATATTGGCACCATTTAGATAAACACATGTCACGATAACTATCTTCAATTGTATTAGTCATTGCATTGCACCGTTTGGTTGGATGAGATGATAGCCCTGTCTTGGAAAATAGTTTTCATCGTCCTTAAACCCAGAGTCGCTTTCTTTCGCCTATACTCAAGCTCGTCCTTAGTAGCATCTTCCAGGGCGATAGCTTCTGTCGAGTCTTGATTTTTTATTTGCAAATCTCAACTCAACGATAAAGCCAAAGAGTGTATTGAATAAAGAACCAGAACTGATATTTGAAAATTCACGGTTTTGATGGACGAAAGGAATTGAAAAGTACTAAATAACGTTCTGTTGTGAGCGCCTTTAGGCGCTGCGTTTCAATTCGCACAAGTTCATTGCTATACAATTTGCGTTGCACAAGGAATTTGTTTCTTACGGAGGGAGTGGTTTCAACCCCCAAAACCCCACCCATGTGCATGAAACTGGCGTAGATCAATAGGTAAAGTAATTCATCATTTTATAAACATAAACGTTTTTCAATAATTTAATTAACTGAAAATACATGCATAAAACTTTTCTAATATCATTCTACTTCTTAAAGTATATACATGCAAAACTTCACCCAACTGTTGAAAACACTTCAAATTGGTTTCATTTCTAAGCATTAATCGGGAATACAAAGTTCTTTTCAATTTATTTATATTCTTTTTTGCTTTGTATACTTTATTTAAATTACATTTGAAACCCCTTTTCCTTAAGAAATTTTGACAAAAAAATCTTATAACTTACATAGAAAAATCTCTTACGAATTCTAATGGAGCTGTGCTATTCCATAAAAGCAGTCTCCTTTTTCCCTTTTGCACAATATTGTTAAGAAATATACCGAAATCGAACCAATTTGTCCAAGGTTAAAAGAATTAGTCAAGTGTAATTGAAAGCATTCTTCCCTTAAATTGAGGTCATGGTGAGCAGATAACAAAACAAGAAACCCTCAATAATACCCTTGTGATAGGCAACACCATCAGGACTCAAGAGGAATATTTCTTTTTGCTTTATTTCCAAGATAATCACTTGGGTAGACTTCCGTGTGAAAGATATTTTATCGAAAAGAAAAAAGTTTTTTTTTTTTTTTTTTTTTTTGTAAAAGAAACGAAAATCTTTCATCCTTCCCGACATTGGCGCAGGGTGATGCTATTATGCTTAACCAGGACTCTGTAATGGTTATAAACCTTTTAAAAATTTGTTGTCCTTTAATTACTGTTCTTAAAATTTTAATACAGTTTTTCTTTCATTTTGTTTTTTTGTTCTGTTTTTTTTTTGTTTTTTTTTTTCAAAACTTAGGGAACAATCATCTAAAAGAAAAGGGCACATTCAAACTTGAGTTCAATCTTTATTAAAAACCGAGGAAAATCTTTTTTTTTTATTCGGTTTTTTATTCTAAAAAAAGGAAAAAAAGAAAAATACAATCCCGTACCCGCTCGACATCCTTTAAGGCATGAGGGTCACGCAAAGTACTCCTGAAAAAGACTGTGACAACAATTTTCTATATATCTATGTACATATAGGTAGATATTATAGGTACGAATGTAGTACCTGTATGGATATGTACACATTTCTCCGGCTACAGTAAAGAGATATCAAAAACGGAAGGATACCTACATAAATCTCCTTCTTATTGTGTAACGTTCTTTAGCGACCTATTTTTAAGTTACTTTTTCCTGTCATGGCAGCCCCTCTTTCCGTTTACCTTCGGTTGCGTAGGAAATCAGAGAACAAATGAATAAGAAGAAGAGAAAAAGAAAAGAAATTTGTGATTGTTGACATAAGGGGAAGATCTGCAGTCAAAATAATGTTACTATATATATACTATATATATATGTATATGCATGAAGTGCACTTCATACTTAGAAATCTCTGACCCAACTAAATCTCTCCTTCGCCCTTTTATAGTCGTTTACCTATCTTCATTATACGAGCAAATTCAAGTGGTAGATACTCCTGGAGGACGATCGTTGAGTATACGTTTTTTGTTTTTTTTTTATTTACCAATTCCGAAGTTAAGGGTTGTTATTTCTAAACAATTCCATATATATATGTAAAAGCCATTCCTGACAATTTATTCGACATGGAAATTGCCTACACTCAGCCCTCTAGGGGTTTTTTGTTTTCCAAATTAACTTCAACCAAAAAGGAAACAACATGTAAATTAAGTAGCGACTTTCCATTAAATCTTTCTCTTTCTCTACATACTAGGTATATAGATTATTTTTCCTGTAAAATGGGATACATAGGTACAAACTTACATATATCAATTTAATGACGTTTGTAAACTCCACAGAATTTCATCCATAATGTGGGCAAACTATTCCAGACATGTCCTCAAAAGTTGATTTCGCCCCTAACTAATTTTAGTACAAAGTTCAGAGAGTGGAAGTCAATTAAGTCTGCTATCCAGGAAGATTACCTTTTTCCAACCACTTTATTTCCTGAAGGCCTCTATTTATAGGGGTTTTATCGTGATAACGGGTAATACTGAGAGAATATCATCTCTCGGTAAATGGGTTTACAATTAATTGCTAAAGGCAAAACCATAGTTGATTAGATTTGCTTAAATTTGGAATTTTTCGTTGTTTTTTTCTTTTTTTAAGTATCGTCATTATTTTTGTAGAATCGTTATGGTTTTATTTCTTGTTCAATACACTCTGAATATAATTTTCCACTTCCAAATTACATATATATGGATGTGTGGTATAATTACAAACCGGACCGATTCTACCCTTTAAACAACAATAAAAAAAAATATTTTTCTTTTTAAATAAACGGGTGGTTCCATTATCGCGGGTGGAATATTTAGACGCATCTAAAGTTTCTTAGTATAAAATAAAAAACATTTTTAATGAAATTATTCTTGGAAGGGCTACATTTTAACATGTTCACTTTTTATTCGTTTATAAGTATTTTATTGAAATATTTAAATAGACAGGAGGGAGGTTCAAAGGGCTATCGCGGGTGCAACGAAGTTGTCCCGACCTTTCTAGATCATAAGACAAAAACACAAAAGTCTGCTATTTGGGAAACATTTATTATGTTATGCCTTGATATTTCGTAAGGCGTTAAACTAATCAAGTAAAAAAATAAAAAAATATCTACAAAAGAATAATAAACAATGAATTTTTCACTTTTGAAGCAATCGCGGGTGCAACACAAAATTATCGCGGGTGCAACCCGTCTAATTTAAGTGAATATAAGTATAAATAAAAATTTATAGAAGAACGAAATGAGAGTTCAAACAATCTTTATTACTAATCAGTACACTTCTATGTCACTTATGGTAATTATTTCTTTTCAAATACGTCAATATTCGCCGAAAATTCTATTAACATATTATTTCCATCAATTGTTTTCTCTGGCGCTTCCAACTTCGCGACAATGTCTTCAAATTGCACGTCTGCTATGTCATTCACGATTTCAGTGAAACGTTTGCCATCAATCGTCGTCAGAAATTGTACCATAATTTCTCCATCTTCATCCATATTGCTCTGACATACCCCCACATACCGATATTGAGTAATTTTTTTGCCGGACTTGCAGAGCAGTTGTACGAGTACGTACAAACCAGCGGAAATCTTTTGTTAAGGCAGCGGGATAGACAGCACCAGTTTCAGGACATGCTTCTGCTGGTAATTTTGAGGATTGAAGAGACGTTGTTGGAGATTCGTCATTTAAATATTCGTCGTGTGAATTACTGTAAACATCAGAAACGCACAATTTCATTTTAGGTGACATGGTGGATTTACTCTGATCCGATACTGAAGGCGCAGATACATCAGGACACACACTTCTCTTCTGCACTTTCCAATATTTAAGGGGTTCCAAATCGTTATCGTCCCAATCAATTTCCTTTTGAGTGGTGGTTTTTGGAGATTTCAAAACTAATGTGCTTTTGAGATGAGATAGAGAGGTTCGCGCCACGCAAATTCTATCGCCGTCGTTAGATTGGAAGAAATGTTGTGATTGAATGCCTGGTATATTTTTTAGCCCTTCCCAGTTATCACCCAACATGACCATCTTTTCTTTAACTTCTTCTTTAGCTACGAATATAAATAAGATGTTTTATGAGAGATTGCGTGCCAAATCATAGAATTCATGGACACTGTTGACGATGGCTCTCCGGGACATTACAGCAGTCCACACTGATCTTTTGACACTTCCACCGATTCTATCGACGGCACCTTTCATGGTTGCCATTACATACCGATTCTTGAATTGAGCCGCGCAATTATCGCTGAAGATATACAAAAATGTAATGTTATCAGTGATCGACTTGATGTAATCAAATATTTTCTGCAGAAAGCAATGTACAGTATATTTACTGTGGCTTAATTCATCACTTACTATGACCACTGAATGGATTTTCTCGCTGGTCCAAATGCAGCACGTGAAAAGTGTGACTTGGCCATGAGACCAGTGCTGATTGTATTTCGTCTTGACTAATCAACGCATAATTCTCGGTAAAGTCTATTTGTACAATAGCTTTCTCCCTGGTCAGGTCTTGTTTTGCATTTTGAAAGTAATCGGACTGAACATTTTTAACAAAAGAATGTAGCTTGAATTTAGCAGTGCTGTCGTGTAGATCATCCAGGCTTTCATTGAAAGATTTGCTAATTACGATCTGTTTTGGTCTCTGATTCTGAAAGATCCAGGTCTTTCAAGTAACACTGGGATTAGAATCTAGGGTGATATTCCAAATTTTGGATTCCTTGCATACGTCGCAACTGTTGGACATGCAATCTGCTTTATCCACACTACATGATATCACATATATCATCATACAATAGCGAGAAGAAGAACATTATGAGGAGTATCATTGATAGGCAGAATGTGAGCAGGTCTCTCTTTATAAAAAAGAGTCTTGCCAACAGATGTTTCTCGGATAAGTTTCCGAAGGCTTCACGAATGCTCATAATCATTGTTCTCTTCTAAATTCGTAACTTCGTTCCCATATTGGACTTGATGGATTTCATATCTTTTATCCCAGGTATTGTCTGCTAATATCATCCCTATTCAAGAAATCAAAAATCTTTTTTTTTACTTCATCCGTCAGCTTGGGAGGCACTGCTTTAGGGGAGTGATTTTTGTCAGATGCAGCAACTTGGAATTCAGCAGCTATTTTTTTTAAACTTCAACTGCTTTAATGGGACTAGCTGGTAGATTACGTTTCACTTTTGCCACAGCCTTTCCCAATGTGCAAGGACTGATGTATCTAGTACCTGTTTTTTTAATTTGTTCAACACTACGACGCTTTCTAGTTGCCTGCCTTCTTTCTTTTGATCTAATTCCAGTCAGTCTTTTCAAATCTTCATCTGGATCTATTTTCCTTTTCATTAATTCTATCCGTATTGAATCACGAGCCCTTTCTCGCCAGAGATGGTCTGCATGAAGTTCAGGATTTTTTTTTAAATTTCTCCTATATTTCTGCGAAGCAGTTTCTTTACGTTGCTCTACTGTCATACTTGCCGATGTTTCTATGAAAAAGGCGGAATATAATATAAACACACTTATTAAATACAAATCACCATCGTACACAGAATATATTATTATTCAAGGCATAAAAAAACAATAATATATATGATAAATAACACAATAACGGTAGTTGTCAAAGAGTTGCACCCGCGATTATAACCTCACGATCACGGGTGCAACCAATTTGATTCAACAATTATTTCAATTCAAGTAACATTATCTTTTTTAAAACAATTGCTTTAAATTTGTCTTTGATTTCTACTTACTTTTACAAAGTTTCCAAACGTTAGCACTTCATTTCTGTGAAAAACACAAACTTTTATAACTTTTGCATCGCGGGTGCAACAAGCCAACTGTGATTTATAAGAGTCCATGATGCTTAAAAAATAAAAACAAGTACTTACAGCTTTTGGCACATAAGAATAAATGAATATTGTCATTAACCCGTTTAGCGGTAAAATATAACCTAAAACTGTCCGTAACAGCAGTTTCGCGCCAGTGTTGCCCGGTATGATTTTGCAGTATATACCAATTCTTCGAATGATAATATTTCCTTATTAAATTTTGACCTTCTTCTTTGCACTGATATAAAAAAAAGTAAAAAAATACTATTTATGATTTAAAAATTAATGTCGAGAAGCATCTATAGCAGAATCGCCCAAACGCGAATTTCATCTCCTTCTTCAGTAGGCGATATTTTTGAATTATTAAATTTAAAATGCCTCTGCGCTGATTTCTAACTTTCCCTTAAACAATATAATGATGTAGATGAACTTACAGCATAATATTACAATGTTATGTTTAATTAATTGAAATATTGTGTTCCATTGTCTTGTATCAAGAATGGCTCTCCATGTCCTTGTTGGTATGATGCTGATCTTAACTCCTGTTTTCCAATCCATAATATCACATTTCATGTCTAAATAAAAAATAACTTAGGCGTTATCTTTGTAGCAATGTGAAGTAATTGCTTGAAGTCAATTATTATGTTTAAATATTTTTACCTATTTCATCTAGTTGAGATAAAACTTCATTTGGCGCATAGTTGGCCATTTTCAATATCCAGTCATCCAGTCATAATTGAAAAAAATTACGAGTGCCAATCTCCTGAAGGCCTATATATACATATATCAAAAACTGACTTCCACGGAGATGTCCTTTTGTACACAAATCCTTATCTCACACTTGTTCGTACACAACAAACAAACAAAAATAGGGTTTTATTTACCTGGTCCAGATAAACCGAACCGTACATTTTGAATGTTGGCTAGCATTCAATGTTTATAGTGTTTCTTGTGTTAAGTTTTGCGAAAATTTTTAAAGATTATGGCAAAACCATCGAGAATAATTCCCAAGCCATGAAACAGAAATCTATATGTATGCGTTGTGAGTCCGTTTTCTAACATATTCTGTACTGATACCTATAGAAAAGTTCCAAACATTGATTTTATATATGCTAGCCTTGACAAAGAAGCTTTCGTTAAGTTTAAACGTCAAATTGCGGTAAGTAAAGTACGGCAATGGTCGCTCGATACGTTCGGACGCGTCTGTGAAAGTAATGAAATATTAACGAAATCGGTAACACTCTAATTATTCTATTTTTTTATGGAAGAAATATGTGCAAAGAGGTGATCCATACTAAGAAAAAAGTTTGGGAAAGCGCTAATAAAACGAGATATTGCTTCTGGAAGAGCTGCGGATTTTGTTGTGACTCAGGTACCTATGCCCCGAATCACAACCATTAGGTCAATACATCAATATATTGCCCTATACAATATATTGATGTATCACATAAATGACCCTGAAAATGAAAAGTTATTTAATTTAAAATTTCATTTGAAATTTAAAATGCATTTAAAAATGCATTTCCATATCATAACAAAATGCAATTTAGCATAAATTGCATTTTGTTATCAGGCATGCATTTCATTCCCACGATATGCACTGCACACTTACCTACGTACAGTGTCTTCTTCTTTTCTCTTTTTGTACGTACACTGTACACTGCACATACGTATATTATTCAATTTGTAATCTAATTGTATGTACATACATACATACAATTATTACAATTATTCTCGCCCGCTTAAAATTAATATTTCAAGACGGGCGCACAAGTGCATATCAGATTACAGTTTTGCTGTCATGCATATGCATTGCTACCAAAGTTTTTTGCATTTTCTCACGTACGTTTTTTCAACGTCGTGAGAAAGCAATAAAACAATAAGATAAAAAAGCTTTTAAAAAAGTGATCGTGGGTACCTGGGTGCAATTTGCCCAAACCTCGGGGAGTTTGTTTTCGACCCGTCGAGAGAGAAAGATCGGAAGTCCCAATAAATAAAACATTCTCGAATCAGGAAATTTAAAAGAAAAATTGTAAACTTATAAAAGAAAAGGGTGCTAAAACGGAAATTGTAAACACATTGGATAAAAGTGCCGATTGAAAATTGAAATTTAAAAGAAAAATTGTAAACTAAAAAAAAAAAGGGTGCTAAAACGAAAATTGTAAACACATTGGATAAAAGTGCCGATTGAAAATTGTAAATTTATTAAAACAAGAAAATTATAAATAAAAGAAATCTAAAAGATTTTTAGGAAAAAGTGCAAGTTTTGTGTTTGACTGTTTAATCCCCATCTCAAAACTTAAAGGTGGCTGCTCTCTTCGTTGAAGCACGGAGCAGGCACAAAACAATTTTTCTTCAGATTATTCTTCAGATTTTTCTTATATTTTTTATATAATGTCCATAAAAAGCACAAATCTTCACTTAAATCAACTTCCACTTGTTAATTTTTTTACTTTTACCACTTTTTAAAATTGAAAACATTATTTGTCATGATAATAACCTTTACGTACGGAATGTGGCGTTTATATAGGTCAAAAATGCCAATCATCCGTAAGTAAAGCACAGTATCGTTCAAATTCGTAAAGTTCTTTACGTCCATTGTGGTTCAGATGCCTCATTTCAACCAATTGTAACAAATCAAACCTAAAAAAATATAAAGCCAGTCTGCGGGGTTTTCAGATTGATAAAGGGGATGATAAAGGCGATGCGCACCTTTACGTTCCATTAAGCACGGGCTCAGAAAAAGATACACTTTGACTTTGAGCTAAATTAAGTAAGACCTGACTTGTGTTGGACTTAAATGTGCTAGTGTAAAAGCACATTTCGGCTAGCAAAATTAATGAAGGAGCAGTCGATTTATTCAAGGAGTGCAAATCTATCGACATTTCTACATGTCGACACTTAAAGTCTCACTAGCTACTTTTTTTTGTATTGTTCTAGTTCTTCTCTGCATTTCGCACCCTTCGTTACTACTTTTTGAGTCAAGAGACGTAATTTTAGGTTCACGCATATACCTACATAAATTTTATATGATACCCGCATTCCTACGCTTCTTATATATCCTAAGGGGTGTACGAGTAAAATTAAACAAGTTCTTAAAAAATATTAAAATATGCAATCAGAAAAGGCGAAGTGTAATGTGCTCAGATCAGTACGTTTTTTGGCATAAATTAGTTTATACATTGGAGCGAGTGAACGACAGTTCCATTAATTATGGACCCGTTCTGTTCATTCCTTGTATGGACCCGATCAGAATGAACCCGTTCTTTCCGGACCGACATATCTCTAATTCTCAGTCTCACCCTTTACAATAGTACGATATATGAGTGTGCTCTTTCGCGACAGTTTATTTAGAACAATTTTGTGTACTAATTTAGATATATCATATGTATACATGGTGTTTCATAATTGGAGCACATAACTCAAGGGTTGATAAGACGCATCTTATCGGCGGTCGGGGTTGGGGTACGATTGATGGAGTGTTTATTAAGAAAGCTACATGGTGTAAAGTGGACGAAGTACTAAAAATCTCAAACCCCCTTCCGCCGAAACGACACGTCTTACCCCTTCCCCCTTTCACCTAATAATTGTTTGCTTGACTCTACCTCAGCTATCAAATCATTGAGTTATGTGCACCAATTATGAAACACCCTGTATATATAAATATATTTGGTACTCATAACTCGGGCAACACCTTATTGGTGTTGACGTATAAAACCACCCAAGTAACAATTTTAGTTTTAATATAGCCTACATAACGTTGTCTATACTATTTCATAAAACTTGTAATAAAGCTACATAGTCAAGCCAACAATTATATGACCATAAAAAACCTCTTATAAAACTTAAAGGGCCCACGCTACAATAAGCTGTGGAGGCCTATTTTTAAAACTATATAAAGCCTTATTGGTTTTATCTGGATTACTCTTTGCGATGATGTGCAGTCCTCTACAAAACCTTTCATAAAACTAAAATCGTAATTTGAACTCATTAACCTATCCGCATAACGTTATCAAAACCATCATAAGACTACTTCTCAATCCTTTTTTAAGATAAAAAGGCATTGGAAATACTATTTCAGCAAACCTTTTAGACTTGAAACTTCAAAATAAAAGTGATCTTTAAATTCATAATAATAATAGAACCAAATAGATTTATATGTTACGCTTTATAATAGTTTAGTATGTTGAAATGTAATGCAATTTTATTTTAAGTGCAGTGTTAACAGTTTAATGTAGCAAATCTTACGGCGATTGAAAATTTACTGATTATATCACATAGGATAGCTCGAAAAATAATAACGCGCCTCAGAAATAATTAAAATTAGGAAAAGTTTAGAAATAACTGTAAAATAATTTTTTTTTTACACTATATTTGATTTTATTATTTTAAGTACGTTCGGAATTGAAAAAAGTTTGAAAATGATATCCCCTAGTTCTGAAACGGCTTAAGTTCGTGAAAATAATAAATTTAAAAATAATGCATTTTAAGCATAAAATGGCGATTTCACATTAAAGCCTATTTGCTACTTGTACAGCCGTAATAAAACCGTTTGATCTTAGGATGGCTGCGATTAAGACAATTAATTCTATTGTAAATCCATTTGGTTTTAAGTAAAACCTTTCTGAGTGCTCCTAGACTGATATAATGCCATTTGCTATTAAATAAAACGATTTAGTTTTGTATAAACGCAATATAAAACTTAGCGTACTTATGACACTTGTATGTGCGTATATGTATTTGCAATCGAATATAAAGCTTGCTTCTGACCTTTATCATGCTTTTATACTATTTACAAGGCTATTAGTACCATAATGCATTGTTCATACATTTCGGAGAATTTTTAAATTTTTAATTTATAAAGCCAAAATAAATTTGTTTGACTTTAATTTAGTTGCTAATAAAACTGTTCACTCTTTTTCAAATCTATTTGATCTTAGTTAAAACTGTTCTAGGTCTATTGAGACTCAAATAATGTAACTTGCTCTTGAATAAATCTATTTAGTTTATTATGTATCCGCGATGAAACTTACTTTGACTTGTCGATTTCTTCTTGACGTCTAATCATTTATAATCTAATTTATAATTTGTAATCTATCATCCCAAAGCTGTCTCATCTCTTTAAGGCAAGATCATCACTTAACCATTTCCGTTTTTTTTAATGGAGCATTAATTTCTAATTCACCGTCATTAAACAATTTTGGGATTAATATTTCGAGTAAGTTAAGCTGGACAGATAATATCTTTTCTGTTGCCAAAGAAGCATAGAAATATCTTGGATTCCTTAAAAGGTGTAAGAAATATTTCGCCCCGTCAAATATAGCGCTACAAATTTTATATCAGACCTAGAATGGACAATATTCTTGTATGTCACATGACGAAGACACTTGGAAAGACGTGCTAGGTTTATGCGGCATTTGACTAAGTCTCTTAATCTTAAAATGATTTTGTGAAAGAATTTTAAAATGCATTCTTGAAACCTCTGTGTATAATAGTTTTATGATAGATTCCTACATAGCTCAGTAGCTTTCTTGACCAAATTGTCCTTTAAATTTGACTTAAAGTAGCCGTCCGTGCTTCCTAATATAACCTTCATGAGTCTTATTTTTAAGTTTTATCAAAGCTTAATACAATAGTCTTGGCGCATGCTATAAAACCTTAATAAAATCAAGTAGTATTTAATTCCTATTTTGGTGCTTAATGGTTTTATCCTAGGTGAATTGATGACAGCCATAAATCTTTTATAAGTACAAATGGACTTAAATGCTATATAATCTTATTACTACTCTCCAGGAGGTTTTTAAAACATCACAATAAAATCAATTGTTCTAGAAGACCACTTGGCATGACTTACAATCACCATAAAACTATTTAGCAACTTCAAAACCTTAATAAAACAATTATAAAACCTGAGTAAAACTAAATAGCATTTAAATTGTTACTTGGGCAACAAGATAGGGTTGCAGGATTTGGTGGTCAATTTTTGAACTATGTATTTGCAATTTTTATGAAAATACCGTGTCCAAAATTTCAGAGCTGTATGTAATTATGAACACCCTTGCTGCGCGGAATGATGCACACAACTATCTTTAATCTATGTTGAAATCAGGCAGTTGAATCTCTTGATCTTTGATCTTTGTTTGGGGTGCACTCAGATGGATTGATGTATTGCTTCAGTAAATTTCCCGCTATTGTAGATAAAACAGGTTGAGTTGTATGGGAATTGCGTTTGTATCTTAGATAAGTAAATAATATTTGCCATGAAATTCGGAATTAACTAATGTTTTTGGTAAACTTGTTGTGCGCAACAATGTCCATTGCCAATTCAAATTTAGACAGGCTAAGTAAATGACTGTGCTAGCATAGTTATTTCAGTCCAACAAGTAGAAACCATCCAAATAATCAAAATGAGCCCACCCATTTTGCTTGTGAGACACCTTCTCTTATTGGTGTTTTCCTGACGGCTGGTTGTGATAAGGTCTCTGTACCTGGAATTTCACTTCATGACCTTTTCTTTTTAACTAGCAACCTTCAGTCTCCACTATTGAATGAAATTACTTCATGAAATTACTTCAATTAGTTATAGAGATTACAACCATATTAATCTAAATGGGCTGATTAATGATATTCCATCTCTCCCATGGGACACAATTTTCTCTCTCATCAGTCCTGACGATCAAGTCGCTCACTTCAAAACCTTGGTGAAATTTCTTTACGAAAAGCAGGTTCCTCTTCACACTTGGCCTTGCCATCGATCTGTTCCATGGTTTAACAACCACATTGCCAATTTAATAGCAGAGCAAGATTATTTATATGACCTTTGGAGACGAAAAACTATGCTCATTTTCGTTAGTTAGGGAATATTACCACAACGGCTGCTCGTACCTACAAAGTAAACTATTATAAGTCTAAGCTCAATACATGATTCCCACCTAAAGAGCTATGGAAAAACCTTCGTGAATTTGGGGCTGGAAAATCTCATAATAACGAATGCCAACTGGATCCTAACAATTTAAATAGATGCTTTGTTATAAATCCCAGTTCTACCTTTCCAGCCACTCCACCATCAGCAACAGGTCCGGTACACTCCGCTAGTGTAAAAGATAGTACAGCTGTCTTCAACTTGAGATGTGTCACCTATCGCTCTCTGTGGAAATCAGCCTTAGTAGTCGCCGGTCCTAAAAATAGGAGTGCTCTGCCTCCTGGGGATTTTCGCTCAATAAACCTCCTCTCATTCATTTCCAAAATATTTGAAAAGCTTCTGAACTGGAAAATGATGAAAATTATTTAATGCCTTGGCAGTACGGCTTTCGGGAAAATCAAAGTTGCACTACAGCTCTCGTCAAAGTTACTGATGATATAAGTATTGCTATGGACTCTGACTTGGCTTCCATTTTAGTGCTTATCGATTTCTCCAAGGCCTTTGATTCGGTTGATCATACAAAATTATGTTATAAACTTGGTAATACTTTCAAGTTTTGCTTACTGAGTACTAAACTCATCTGTAGCTATCTATCTAATCGAGATTAAATGCTCCAGGTGAATGGGCTCCTTTCTACCCCAATCAGGATTTGGTGTGGGTTACCACAAGGATCTACTCTCGCTCCATCTCTTTTCACACTATTTATAAATGATATAATATCAGTACACCATCATTCAAACATGCTCCTGTATGCAAAGCAAATGATGTACAGTTATACTTGTCGCGATCCGTCGGGGTACTAGAGGATGATATTTACAGAGTTAATGGCGATCTGGAAGCCGCCTCATCTTGGCCACTTTTGAAAGGCCTGGTCCTTAATCCAGTGAAATCTCAGTCTATTATTATTTACAAATGAAGACTGGATGCTCGCGATTTCTCGCCTATTATTCTTAGTAATATGATTGTCCCCTCCTCTGATGTCATTAAAAATTTGGGAATCTATGAACAAGACATTCACTTGGGATGAACATGAAAAGCAGTGGTGGATAAAATCTATGGCGGCTTACGTAGCCTGTGGCCATCTGCTTCCTTCACGCGACAACAGGTTCGACTGAAGCTTGTTAAAACCTTGCTGGTACCCTTAATTACGTATGGAGTGGTAGTGTATGGCTGTATGAATCTATCCCCCCTTAGCAACCACCATATCTTGGGCTGCAGTTTGAAATGAATAAACAATCTGGCCGCCTTCAATGGTGAACTTTTCGAGCACTATAAAAATATATAAATTACTGCTCCTGCTGTTATCTGCATTCGAGCGATTTCTATTTCCTTGTATAATTTACAACTATTGTGGTACCAATTGTTAACATCTTATAAGTAGTTGCACAGTACGTAAATGAAATATTTCATTGAGTTAATATTTATATGCCCTCATACATTTACTTTAGCACTTGCTTATAATTAAGATTAGACTTTCTTTTCTCTTTCTCTTTCCATTTTTTTTTCCAAATACAGTATGTGTTTCTTGTATACATGTAAATGAGGTATGATATCTTCTATGTATAAAATAGTGAATAAGCAATTTGAATTTGAATTTGAAATATCACAAGACACACCCTATGACTTACTGGTATTACTGTAAATCTCCTTTGTACCCATGTTCTGAGATTAATGTTTGTATTTTCCGTTCTTTGTTTCCTTTTAACTTTTATTTATTCCACTAGAGTTGCGTCTAATGGTTTTGTAGAAAGAAACCATACCTATAGCTCCAATTATAGAACTGATGGAAGAGACGCCAAAACTTCTAGTCTATTGTCATTCCATATTATTTACATATATTGTGAAGTAAAGTTGAACAGGAAACTCTCGAAAATGTTGATAGAACCAGAAGACATAAGATTGGAAAATGAAAACCATATTCGGAAATTACATTATGTAAGAGATAAATCGAATGTCACATTCTCATTACAATTCTAAGACAATACCACGATGATACTAGTTAACAACTCATCAGAAGATAACTAAAAAAGGAAGAGCAATTCAAACCGTATTTCTCTGGTGAAAATTGTTAAGAATTTCTCCGCGTACACACTCTCAATAGATCCTTGTTCAAAAATAATAAGCTTTATATACGCGAGCTCATCCCAATCACCCCCTTATTGACGTTGAAATAGGTTTCGATGGGATAAATTACGACCGACGAGAAGATATTAATTCACCTTATCATTGTCGTCGTTGAGTTTCCTTTTTCATCCACCACCTGCCACGAGTAGAACCAGTTTCTCTTCCTGCCTCTAACACTTAATTTGGGACTAATAATGTGGGTGAAGTTGATAAGTCAAATTGTGAATAATTCAATTAGAAGAAGCCGCACTTGGTATAAGGTACACCAAACTGTTTTCGCTTTTTAAGTCAGTACAAGGAGAAGAATCTGGCGAAACAAGTGCTTACGAATTCAGCTGGGAATCTTGAATATACAAAACAGTTACTCTGTATATTCATCTATATAACACTATCTAGTATATAGGTATATATATATGTATATATATGTGTTAAGATATATAATAGAGTAGAAGGACTATAAGGAGTCAACCACCTTAAAGCTTTCCGTGCTTATCCATAACTGATTTAACACGATAGAATAGCTCGTGGATGATTTATTATCCTAATGCGATATGAATTTTAATCAGACCCAAACCCTTGTGTCTAGAGATAGATTATACGTGGTGAGGATTTATAATGACTACACAGAGTGCTGGGGTTGTACGTATTCTTGATGTTCTTGAAAGTATAAAGCTCTACAGGGGAACGTGAGTAAGTGCGGTGTCGTAATACATGTAATTTATATATATATTGCACTATGGCAAATTCTTGCTAAGCTTACGTATTAAATCCTTTCACTTCTAATTTACGTTATTGTTTCAACGATGACAATGTAATGTCATGAAAGTTTTTAGTTTAATTTCGTACGAAATCTGATGCCAATATAGAAAATGTCATTATTCATAGCTGTTCATTACATATACCTACGTAAAATTTAAATTTTCCTTATTAGCTGCTTTCAGATAGTTGCATTTAGTTAAAGTCGCTTTTCAGCAAAGTGTTGATAATGACGGAAACAAAATATTTTGGCTACGGAGAAACATGGCTCATTCCAATCACCTTGGAATCGGACCATTTCCAATATAGATTAAACTTTCAGAGTTTGTTTGTTTTGTATTCCAGAAAATAACTCAGTCATATTTTCTTATTTCCAGTAGAAGTATTTAAAAAAACAAAAATTGCATTATTTGCTCTTGAAGCTCTCTATCACTTTTTTATCTTTATTTTATTGAAACCATAACCAATCTATCCATGTGCCAAAAATTGTGATGTTGCTCTGCTTCATTTTGGGATATAAGATATTAAATTTAGCACTCGTGGTGTGGTCAAAATAAATTTCCTTCGATATGCTCAAACAGGTGCCACCAGCCTGGTTCGATAGAGCAAAAGCATTCCACACCCTAGTCTAGGTAAGTTTCCGCAGCCTTGGGAGCTCGCTGAGATTATACCCATACCCAAGGTCCCAAACAGAATACCATGTCCTTCTGAAACTAGACCCATCTCACTCTGTTCCACAACCTCCAAAATCCTTGAGAAGTTGATGGCCAACAGACTATCGCGGATATAAGAGGAGAAGCTGCTACCGCCGGTCACAAGCTGCAGGCCTGGAAGAGGAACTCAGTCCCTGCTCCAGGATTTGGGGCATAATCTGGCGGCGGCTCTCTCTAGAGGAAAGCATTTTCTTGTGCTATCTATCGACCTTGAAAAGGCGTTCGACAGAGCACCTAAGCATTCCGTCCTTCGGTAACTCGAACAATGGAGCATGGAGAAGAAATTTATTGATACCATACATTTATTTCTAACAAACAAAAGAATCAAGATTAGAATTGGCGGACACTTCTCTTCACCACACAACCTCTAGAATAGACACACACAAGGATCCCCTCTCACGGTCCTGGAATACCAAATCTCTTTTACCTTATTTACGCAGACAATATAATCTGCTACGCTTCGGGAGAGGTCCCGTTTGTAAAACACGTACTCAACAGAGTAACGAGAGCAATCTCTGTCTTTTCGGGCGATATACCCACAGTTCCCAATTATATGTAGAAGAAATTCCGGCCTTTCTCTGGAGACAGCCACCAAAATAGCTAAATAGCTGGTTGTAGATAGGTCGACTATTGCCTGACCATCTACGGCTATACGACCAACAAAAACATCTGCAAGATCGAGACATCCTTAAACGTCACTGCCAGAATATATATTGGTGCATTACCCACTACATCCATTCCCAGCCCCCTTATAGAATCGGGCTTCCCACCCATTCTTTAAAGAAGAGAGGAGCTTGCCGGCAACCTCTTCCATAAGACCATCAACAATCCTAAGTCCCCACTCTGCGTCCTAATTCTAGATATCCTATCCCTAAACTACACTACCTACTAGACCCAATCCTCGCTCAAAGACATCAAAAACCACAAAAATAAAAGTCCCTTGTCAATAAATATAAGAAACTTCCTTTCTACCGGTAAACTCACACTTGCATGGTGTCCTGCTCACGTGGGAATAATTGGTAATGAGCTCGCAAAAAGTGCGCTGCAAAAAGACTGCAAAGAAATGCTATGAAACAGTAAAAACGCAAGCAAGAAGAGAAAAGAGAGAAACCAGGTGCTCATCCTGGCACACATCCAGCACCCTCCTTGCATTACAAAGTGGTAGACAATCTAGATATGCCAAGGCAAAGTTGCTATTGCCAAATTAAGACAGAGGCACTTCCTGCCCCTGAAAAAACACCTTTTCCTCAGACAACCGTGCCCGGCTTGTTTTTACTGCACTTCAGACTACATATTACAACAGTGCAATGAACTACAAAGCCTACTAAACGGACTAAGAACTACGAAGACACCTAGTGAAGTCCTCACCAACGGCCGGGGAGGACACGGACCTACTTCTACTGCACTGAGAATACACTTACGTAACGGTAACATGGACACCAGACTCTAACTACGGACAAACGGTTTTTTGCAAAATAGATTATTGTCTATAAGCTCAAAATTTGAAACCGGAAAGAAAAAGGAAATGAACACATATAGATATACAGGGTGTTTCATCCATGGTGGTCCTTAGAGCGGGAGGTGATAGTACTAATCTAACAAACAAAAAATTATATGGCAGGGCGGGGGGGACATATCAACCGTTTCGGAGTTACCTGGTGATTAAGAAATCATGCTAGGTTTTCACAAAATAACCTGTATCTTAAAAAATATAGTGCGCAGCTGATTGTAATCATAACTGCTCAACTAGCCCCATACTCGTCTCGCCTTAGGAGCTATTGTGGTCTAAACTCAAAACTTCGGATTTTCTTACCATTTTTGTTTTAATTTGATCTTAATTTTGTTTTTTTGTAAAAAGGTCATTACCATAACTTTTTTTTTATAAAAACTATTAACTCACAACTTATTTTCAGGTCATACCGAAATTAGCTGAAATTTCTTTCTTTAAATTGACATGTAGGGGGACACATTTCTTCGAGAATAAGTTTAAGAATAGCCTTGAGAATAGGTTAAGAGCTAATAACTTTTTAACGACTGCAGATAGCTGATAGGGTGTAATAGGTCAAATGAAAGAGGAGCGTCCACAATTTACAGTTATTGTAAAAAAAATTATGTTAATGACCTTTTTCCAAAAAAAAAAAAAAATAAAAATAGAGATCGAAGTAAAAAATGGTACGAAAATCCGAAATTTTTAGTTCAGACAACAATAATTCCGTGTGGGTATGGGGCTGTTAGGGTAGTCGTTGGAGAGGCCATGAAGTTTTGAATACAGTCAGCATTATACGGTGACTGTACGTCTTGGATTTTTTAAGACACAGGGTCTTTTGTGAAAACCTAGCATAATTTCTTAATCACCCTGTAACTCCGAAACGGTTGATTTGACCCCTCCCTGCCATACAATTTTTTATTTGACTAGGTGAGTACTATCACCTCCTGCTCTATGGACCACCATGGAGGTAACACCCTGTATAATAATGTAGAAAAATAAAATACAAATATAAAATTGAAATTGAATTATAGCCGTAGAACCCTAAAACACTAAAATACATAACATAAGTAATATACATAAAGTACATTTAGTAGATCTATCGCAACAATAGTATATGAATTTAGGGTAATTTTAGCCTGAAAAAAACACCTCTGTGAAAGGAAAATATCGATTAATCTGGTTACTAGTTGTATGATAGGACATCCTTAGTTAAGCAACTTTCCAATTGTAATGCAGCGCTTACTAGGCTAAGCATAGCTGAGCCAGCTCTTACCAATAAGAAACCTGGAAAAAAAGAAAATAGAAAATTGTCAGTTAAAATATTTCAGCCAAATGTGGTTATAAATTTCAATACGACTGTAAAATACTCGGACAGCTGCCCAGATGGCCTTGTGGCCGTGGGCTTAAAAACATTAGTTGTAATTAGGTATAGTCTTAGCTGTGAAGAACTATGTCTAAGCAATAAATAAATAAAATTACCATATACACTTAGTGGCATAGTATGGGAGTATTAGACTCTGTTGAATATTCATGCTCATGTCTTCCGAAATTTTTTAAATTTATCTATTGTATGCATTGTGCCAATATGTAAATTTGGGTTTGGATTGTTCTTCGATTTAAGGGTGAAAAGAGAATACAAACATTTCCATAAATTTATCCCTGAAGGTTAAAGTAATTCAATAAATTGAAATTTGTAATGTTAGTGAAGGACAAATTCCTGCAGATTTAAATTCATCTATCATAATGGTCTCATATCTGGGAATTCAGGAAATTTTCATGCATCTTTATATTGAAGTTTTTAATTTTTTTTATTTTTTACTAAAGTTCTAGGCATGTCGATAAAGCAAGTGAAGTGTGTTGTATTGTTAAAAGGTACAATGAAGGGCAGTGCTTGCGAACAATGCAAAAAATTGTGTCCTATGTGCTACTTTAAAATATACAAAAAAAGAAGTCTTTGATGCTATACAATCAGCCAATTCCTTAGGAGCTTGCAGAGCCATCTATCCGTCACGATGAGGCTTTGAGCTTGCTCATCAAATCCAAGCTGAACACGTCCACCAAAAAAATATATATATAAAAAAAAATGCGTTGGTGATCTCCATTTGATAAAAATACTATATTCCCTTCAGTGTAGTACTCCTATATTGCGTCAATTTGGGAAAACGATCTCTTTAAAAATTTATATCTCAAAAACGAGGTCGAGCACCATCACAATATTTGCCACATCGATAGATAAGTAAATAATAGGAGAGAGGTCCGTATGTTGGCTATATATTTCGTTTGTATCCATAAAATACGGAGAAATGAACATTTTGATAAAATGAATTTGGAATACTGTTGGAATACTGTTAGCAAACTTTGATGCAAGAATACTTTTGGTATTATTGCAAAATGACAAAATAGAGCCAATTTTCAAAACGACAAAATAGAGCGAATTGTCAAAACGACTGAAAATCGGGACTTAAAAAAAAAAGATCTGTAAGTTGGGCCACTCCAAAATTTCTAAAACTAAGCGCCAAAAAGTTCATAAATAAAGTGAAGATCTAGGATTTTCAACGTTTATGAAATGTTTTTTGCTTTTCCTATAAAAATGGAGGTGAAGAGTATTAAATAATTTATAAAAATAAATGAAAATGGGTTTGTGAACTTTCAGCGGAGTCGCAATTTGCGCACGTGAAATAATATCACTTCAGTATAGCGCACTTTAGATACACTGTTCTTTTGCATGAGTTGCAGAACAGAGTTGTACCGGGCTATTGCCATGCAAATTGAGCCGGTAATCAAGTATGAAAATGATGAAAAATCTTCATCAGATGCCAGAGATGCTGTTACTTAATCTGATGGAATTTTTATTTGGCCTGCTTTTCGCTATTTTGTCTATTAACTTTTTGCTTCTGTATAGCTCCTTGCTGTTCTCTTTTTTTTTTCTTACAATATCGCAATATTTTAAATGTTTATCTGTTACTCTAGATTTTATCACACTTTTCATTATCATTTTCGGGAAAATT